>SJYT01051070.1:439261-456978 GCA_006410635.1 Cephalophus harveyi | reverse complement strand
GCTTTTGAACTGTGGTGTTGGAGAAGACTCTTGAGAGTCCCTTGGACTGCAAGGAGATCCAACCAGTCCATTCTGAAGGAGATCAGCCCTGGGATTTCTTTGGAAGGAATGATGCTAAAGCTGAAACTCCAGAACTTTGCCCACCTCGTGCGAAGAGTTGACTCATTGGAAAATACTCTGATGCTGGGAAGGATTGGGGGCAGGAGGAGAAGGGGACGACAGAGGATGAGATGGCTGGATGGCATCACGGACTCGATGGACGCGAGTCTGAGGGAACTCCGGGAGTTGGTGATGGACAGGGAGGCCTGACGTGCTGCGATTCATGGGGTCGCAAATGGTCGGACACAACTGAGTGACTGAACTGAACTGAACTGAACTGAAAGTAGAACTACATAGAAAATTAATCTCCTGTGATAATGTCTATTTTAAGCTACCAAGCTTCCAATACAAGAGGAAGCAAGGGGGTGAAAAAAGGGAAGGAAAAAAAAAAGGAGACTACCTAGATCAGCACAAAAATCTGGACTCCCAGTGATGATGTTAGCAGGAGAACCACTCGTGGCTTCAGTTCTACTTTACCATTGCTACATATACATCTTTCCTTATAATTAAACAACAACATAAAAATATTATTTACTCAAAAGTTATCATATTTTGAGAACTGTTCTCAGCAATTTTCTAAGTGGCCCTGGTCCTCTATTCTCATTTTACATTAAGGCTCACAACAATTAGAAGGCAACATCTGGCAAGTATTGCTCCTAACTAGATGCTAAACATAATTATTTTAAAAGTGTATTTGTGTTGAGATCAGAAATAAAAAAGAACAACATCTTCATGCCTTAAAATACGTTTTCAAAATAAGAAAAAAAATTTAAATGTTCCTTTTGTAATCATTTAATATTCTCTTTTCTCTGAAGCTCCAAGAGTTATAATCTAAAGTGAAACTGAAGGGAGCTTCATTTCTGATGTGCACCTAGCTATTTCTGTGCTTCAAAGCCTACAGAACCATCTGCTTGTTGGCAGGTGTAATTAATTAGTTAAGTGGAAGAGACGCTCCCTTTTAGAGTGAATAGGAGGAGAGGAGGGAGAAGTCTGTGAAAACCCAATCCTGGGCAGACCAATCGGCTGGGTGCCTCTGGGCAAATTTCCGATGCTGAAAACTCATTGAATTTAATGGTTCTTAATTTCACAAGATTTCTAATTACAGCTAGGATAATAAGATGTGATCCAAAAGTTGAAAAAAAATAAAAAAAATGTTCCTTGGCACATTTTCAAGGAAAATCCTTCCACACAATGTAGACATGCTAAAGTGTAGAAGTTTATTTACTTATACATTTTATCCACTAATTCACTCAACTTTGCTAATCAGCAGTTTTGAATATATTTGGCTAACAGGTGGTAAATGCATGTTTATAATAGGAAAATGTATCAAGTTAATTTTTTTATCCCAACCAACATTTCTTTTCAGAAGTACTTAAAGAGAAGTCAATCCAAAAAGTAGTGCATTGTGACTCATTTGATAAATTAAAAAAGGACTATATTCTAAGAAAATGCAAGAATAAAAGATGATGAAAACCAAAACCATAAATTTCCTATAGATTTATCTAAATAGCCTACGTTAACTTTTTGTTGGGCTTCTCTGGTGGCTCAGACAGTAAAGAATCTGCCAACAATGCAGGAGACCCAGGTTCAATCCCTGGGTCAGGATGATCCCCTGGAGAAGGGAATGTCAACCAACTCCAGTATTGTTGCCTGAAAAAAAATCCCATGGCAGAGGACCCTGACCGGCTACAGTCCATGGGGTCACAAAAAGCTGGGACACGACTAAGTGACTTTCATTACATTATTGTTTTTGGTCAAAGGTCTAAATGATAAGCATTCTACAAAGAGAGTAACCTCCTCTTTTAAATACTCTAATGAGCAAAACAGAATTCTGTCTTAAACTCTAATGTCTTCTTGGGCTTGGCCTTCGATGGGTAAGGTGAGGAAGGCTAAAAAATAGGAGTGGGTGGAACCGTGACAAATGCAGACACTCCTACAGCTACAGGGAGCAGAGGCCACCCAGATCCAAAAGCGTTACCCAGAGGCAGTGTGAGCTTAGGGTTGCCAGAGTTCAGTTTTACTCATGGCATCAGGAATTCAGAATTTATTGGTGAATATCCCACATTTAAACATTTGCTTTACAAAGCCAAGCACATCTGTGGTCCACCTACATTCTTTGGCTGGCAGTTAACCACATCTAGTTTATTGAGGAACTCCTAGATTTAAATTGAAAAAAAAATTTTAGATAACTAATGTTTTATATAAATCTGGGAGTTCCTCTATAATTATTCAGGCTTTATACCAATAAACATATTGATATTGTATCTCACTTATCAAGTCTTATTAGCTCTTCTACCTAGTGACAGAGAATGGAAAGGGAAGGGGAGGCAGTTTTATGATTTACAGAAAAGCAAAGAAGTAAAGGGGGTTTCCCAGATGGCACAGTGGTAAAGAATCTGTCTGCCAATGCAGGAGACGTGGGTTTGACTCCTGGGTTGGGAAGTTCCTCTACAGGAAGAAATGGCAACCCACTTCAGTAGTCTTGCTTGGAAAATCCCATGGACAGAGGAGCCTGGCAGGCTACAAGGAGTTGGACACAATTGAATGACTGAGCCTGCAGGCATGAAAGAAGTAAAAAAGCCCCAGGGTTTCGTGAAGAATGGAATTGAGAAAGCAATGGATTCTACACCTCTTCTTCATTCATTTTGTGATCTCATTTGTTGTAATGGAGGTGAAATAAGCCTCTGGGTATAGAATGAAGTTTGGAATATGTGCTGCTGAAATATTACCAAGGTGCACCATATGCTGACCACAGAAGCTATGTGTATTTTATACAGGTGAAAGCTAACCGGAAAGATGAAATGTAGTAACTGGCTGTATATTACTGCTGTCTTGTTTACAGGAGTAACTTAATAGCACAAAGAAAACTAAAGGACAATGGAAGGTTAAATTATGATTTAGATAAAGGGGATAAAAGTAGAAAAAAAAGTTACAGTCAGGAATTATACCCCAGACTTTATTGGTTCTAAATCAATCAGCCCAGTGGTAATATACATCTCAACCTTGGAGACTAGAGGCAGCAAAGGAGAAAGAAAAGTTTAATCTGTATATTAATAATTCTGAATGGCTTTTGCTATGAAAAAAACCCAAAAAACCCTGATTTCTATGCAACAAACAGAATTTCTTCTTTGGAAAGAAAGGAATTAAGTGACTTTCAGGTCCCACTAGCACTGAAATCAACAGGTCAAAAAAATTCCTAAGAAGTCATTCTGTTAGTCAAACTTTCAAAAGAAAGAAATCCCAAGAAATGACATTAACATTAGACAAGTGAGATACTTTCAGCCAGGGGCAGAGTGTAGATGAAATTTTATTTGTCCATTGTTTTTTCTCCTGCTCTAAAAAAGTGCCAGGTAGTAGTCTGGGGATCAAATTGTGAACCAAAATTTGATCTCTTCCCTATAATTAGGATGCACGAATCTTGAGACTTGGGCTCTTTCCTCTCATTCCATATCTCAGGTTATTTTTATTTATTTATTTATGTTTTGAAGTACTGTAGTTTCCCTCTCTTGTCCATTTTGGAGGGCTGTGGTTATAGTGAGGCCTTCTGCATCAAATCTTCATCCCTAGTTGAGAATGTTGTTACCACTTCTAAGCAGACATTAGAGCCATTTCAACGGGGTTCTATGCAGCCTCTGTTTGCTATAGGCTGGAAGCTAGTTTGTGATCCTAAAACCCATACTTGTTTGTTTTTGTTTTTTTTTTTAACTCTATTTAGAAAAGTTGGAGAAGAATGAAGATTCATCTAATGCAATACCTAGGGGAAATAAAACAATAGATGATGTCTAAAACTGACAAAACAAGTACTAATCACATTCAAGATAAATTCAAACATATATTGATAGCCATCAGAAGAGATAAGCTAGAGTAGGCAAGGCAGGGCTTATTGGTTTTAACAATGTTAAAGTATTACTTTTCAGACACATACACAGAGAAAAAAGAAAGCTGAAACAATTCAATAATAGCCCTATATAATGGAGATCCCTGAGGCCGGGATAACATGCTATCAACATCACAGTGGCAGGTGGCTCTTGAGTTGTATTAATAATTCTGTGTTGCTTTGAAGCCTCTGAGATACTGTATCTTGAAAGATAAAAAATAAAAAGAAAGAAATCCAACATGGATCAGGTCCATGGCACGTTCTGCATTTATATCATTGTTTGTTACAGAAAATATTTAACGTTCTTCCTGTTTCATATATTGCCTTTCTTCAAAGGAATTCTGTGTGCTTCCCTGTGCTATCCCATTTACTTTTACAATTCAGTGAAGATTCGGTGAAGGACACTGCAGTCCATGGTGTCCCAAAGAGTTGGACTCGACTTAGCAACTAAATGACATGAGTGGAGATTTTTAATACCATCAATATTTAAATAAATTTTTTTCTGGGACATTTTTGCTTTGGCTCTATGTTGCTGTTCCTATCCTAAAACTGTGAAATTCAAGGCATGTGGAAGTTAATTAACTTAGTGCTTCATGAAACGACAGTGAACTATGTCTCAATTCCTTTGAGTAACATTGCCACTTGAGTCTCCTATTTTTATAAATCTGACATACTTAATAATACAATGCTATAATTATTCTCAAAATTAATTCATGAATAAGCATCAGAATCTTAAATTAGTAATTCTTGTTTAATTAGAGAATTTGTCAAAAATATAATAAACAAATGTTTGTGAGAGTATTATATATCAATGCAAAATATTAGAGATTTTAGAAATATTTAGTACTGATGGACTAATAAACTGTAGTGTAATATATATGCTAAGTAGTATACAGCTATTATAAATATGCTTTAAAATAGTTTTAAAATATGAGAATGATTTCACTAATAAAAAGTAAGGATATTTAAATATAGCTTCAGTGCGATTAAAATATGCTTTAGGCATATATATTCATAATACATTCATGTAATGAGTGAAAGAATGAGTTAGTCGCTCAGTTGTATCTGACTCTTTGCAACCCCATGGACTGTTAGCCCCCCAGGTTCCTCTGTCCATGGAATTCTCCAGGCAAGAATACTGGAGTGAGTATCCATCCCCTTCTCCAGAGGATCTTCCCAACCCAGGGACTGAACCCAGATCTCCTGAATATTCTTTACCATTTGAGCCACCAGGGAAGACCATACATGTAATACTGAAACAAATTATTCTACTTATGATATTAGTAAAACAAAGCTTTACTTTATTCATCAGGAAAAATGTATACTACTGTTATAGCATTATACAAGGATAAATGAGATGATAGATATGAATATATCATAATTACTGCTAAACAATAAGGGATGTGCCTGCATAAAACTACTGCAAGCATGATAGTATATAGCTTATAATTACATCATATATAATGTATACAAAATACAGAGGACATTATGGTTAAATATTTAAAATTATAGGCAATTACATAGAAAATAAGTAGAATAATAAAGCAGTATTAACATGAAAAAACCTCAAAACAGAAAATCACTCATCTGATGAATCCTGGTCTGTGAGTTGGATGTTTGTATTATCTGATTTAACAAATAATTAAATCAAATTGAAAGTTTCTGAATAATGTTCCAGCATTATAAGTATCAGAGTTTAGTGATAGTAATTTCTAGAGCCTGTACACACAGATATTAAACCATAGGACTTTCATCAATTATATATGCACACCCATGAATATATAAATTGTGATTAAACATAACACAGGTAGTATGACTATGCATCTGATATCCACAGTCAGTTAATATCTGTTTGTTCCAGAATAATTATAGGGAGGGCCTCTTTTTAACCCTTACAATAGCCTGTATGGTGATCTTAATATTTTAAAAGGGATGAGATATTTTCTATATGGATTGTCTAACTGAAGAAGAACTAAAGAGCCTCTTGATTAAAATGAAAGAGGAGAGTGAAAAAGTTGGCTTAAAGCTCAACATTCAGAAAACTAAGATCATTTCATGGGAAATAGAAGGGGAAACAGTGGAAACAGTGTCAGATGTTATTTTGGGGGGCTACAAAATCACTGTGCATGGTGCCTGCAGCCATGAAATTAAAAGACGCTTACTCCTTGGAAGGAAAGTTATGACCAACCTAGATAGCATATTCGGAGAAGGCAATGGCAAGCCACTCCAGTACTCTTGCCTGGAAAATCCCATGGATGGAGGAGCCTGGTAGGCTGCAGTCCATGGGGTCGCTAGGAGTCGGTCGCGAGTGAGTGACTTCACTTTCACTTTTCGCTTTCACAAAATGGAGAAGGAAATGGCAACCCACTCCAGTGTTCTTGCCTGGAGAATCCCAGGGACGGGGGAGCCTGTTGGGCTGCCGTCTATGGGGTCGCACAGAGTCGGACACGACTGAAGCGACTTAGCAGCAGCAGCAGCAGATAGCATATTAGAAAGCAGAGACATTACTTCGCTGACTAAGGTCCGTCTAGTCAAGGCTATGGTTTTTCCAGTAGTCATGTATGGATATGAGAGTTGGACTATAAAGAAAGCTGAGTGCCGAAGAATTGATGCTTTTGAACTGTGGCGTTGGGGAAGACTCTTGAGAGTCCCTTGGACTGCAAGGAGAGCCAACCAGTCCATCCTAAAGGAGATCAGTCCTGGGAGTTCATTGGAGGGACTGATGTTGAAGCTAAAATTCCAGTATTTTGGCCACCTGATGTGAAGAGCTGACTCATTTGAAAAGACCCTGATGCTGGGAAAGATCAAGGGCAGGAGGAGAAGGGGATGACAGAGGATGAGATGGTTGAATGGCATCACCGACTCAGTGAACATGAGTTTGGGTGGACTCCGGAGCTGGTGATGGACAGGAGGGCTGGTGTGGTCCGGTTTATGGGGTCACAAAGAGTCAGACACGACTGAGCAGAATTGAACTGTCTTCACAAATGGTAAGGTTAAAATCAAAGCTTAATTACTTTTTAAATTTCAAAAATGCAAGTTTCTGGTAAAGAAAAACAAACAAAAAAAACTTTAATAATCAAAATATTTTTATAATACTAAATATGCTTTTCACAAAAATAACTTTACTACATTAAGCTCATTTGACTTTCCTCAGATGTGAGGTTTGCCAGAAACATAATAAAATGTATTGCCAAAAAAGCTCAGCAATTTGCTTCTTCTCAGAAAAGTGAAATAAAAAAGCAATCAATCAAATTTCTAGAAATTTTCAAAACTGTTAAGAAACATAAAGAGAATTTTTCCTGTCTGTAATTTCAGTTCTTTTAATATTCTATTTTCAAAAGATTCCATTATTGTGACAAGTTCTACTGGAAAATGTTTAATTCACTGCACATAGCAAACAACTAAATTTCTGTATTTTTGTTTCAGTCAGTTCAGTCGCTCAGTCGTGTCCGACTCTTTGCGACCCCATGAATCGCAGCACGCCAGGCCTCCCTGTTCATCACTATCTCTCGGAGTTCACTCAGACTCACATCCATCGAGTCAGTGATGCCATCCAGCCATCTCATCCTCGGTCGTCCCCTTCTCCTCCTGCCCCCAATCCCTCCCAGCATCAGAGTTAATGGACTGGTTGGATCTCCTTGCAGTCCAAGGGACTCTCAAGAGTCTTCTCCAACACCACACTTCAAAAGCATCAATTCTTCGGCGATCAGCCTTCTTCACAGTCCAACTCTCACATCCATACATGACCACAGGAAAAACCATAGCCTTGACTAGACGGACCTTAGTCGGCAAAGTAATGTCTCTGCTTTTGAAAATGCAACCCAGTTCTCCCGCATTGGAGGCAGACGCTTTAACCTCTGAGCCACCAGGGAAGCAATGTATTTTTGTTTAGGGTGTATAAAGCTGCAAAAAATGTAAAAATTCTATTTAAGCCTTCATAAAATACTGTTATGATATAAAGATATCTTAATATATATTATTTATAAAGAAACATTGATAAATGTTTCTAAAATTTAAAAAATTGTATATTTTTAAATTTTATCAAACATGTTTGTGATACTGGAAACTAAAGTATCAACTAGTTTTGAATAACATAATAATATAAATCTAATTGATCATCACCAACAACACGCACCACCACTCACAAAACACACAGAACTCTCCTGAAAAATATAATCAAGTTGTGATTTCACAGAAAAGAAAACAACTGCGAGCAGTATTTAACATTTACTTCCCCTATTTGTGGAAACATTGTCAATAGTTAGCAAGTAATGGAGCCGCAAATGCTGAGTTCCCAGGGGGACTATTTTCTAGATGATATGCAAAACTCCAGGCTTGACCATAAGTGGCCATTAAAAATCCCAAGGCACCTTTCAGGGAAAGTAGCAGTGTTAGCCTCAATGTCCTGGCTTGATTCCAACTAACTAATTACACTCAGCCTGCTTGGATAATTGTAGATTGTTTTAATGTGAGAATGCAGTTTCCTTGTTGGATTATAGTGTTTAGGTCTTTCTTTGAAAAGTCTCACAAAGTTATAGGGGAAATTCTTATGCACAATCATTTATTTTAAACATACATGAAGACCCAGGGTCTGCCTAGCATCTATCTCAAGACTTTAAATAATTAGAGTCCTGGAACTACACTGATACTGAGTTTTATACATCTATATCTATATATCTATAGATTTAGGCAGGACAATAGGGAAGATATCGGGAACCTCTCTAATTCGGAGCCTCAAGAGTACCTCCTTGTGAATGATAGGGGATCTTGTTATAGGGGAGCAGTTCTAATACCTTTAGTGAACCTCTCTTAGGCAGAGTTGTAATATATCTGATAATTAATAGCAAACAGTAAATATATACATATATACTAAGCATACAAAAATAGTTTTTATTTTCCAGGACAAAATTTTGAACAAATATTGTAAATTTATACTTTCACCTTCTGAGGCTGTAGCAGCGATTGCTGTCTCCCCTAATTCTTTCCCTCTCTTTTTCCGTTTTTTAAAATTTTTGATTATTTATTTACTTAGTTTTGTGCCACTCAGCATGTGGGGTCTTAGTTCCCTGCAGGGATCTAACCCACACCCCCTGCATTGGAAGCAAGGAGTCTTAACCACTGGACGGCCAGGGAATTCCCCTTCTCTTTTTCCCATGGTAAAGGAGATTTGTTAGCCATATATTTACCAAATACAGTTCAGTTCAGTCGCTCAGTCGTGTTCAACTCTTTGCGACCCCATGAATCGCAGCACGCCAGGCCTCCCTGTTCATCACCATCTCTCGGAGTTCACTCAGACTCACGTCCATCGAGTCCGTGATGCCATCCAGCCATCTCATCCTTGGTCGTCCCCTTCTCCTCCTGCCCCCAATTCCTCCCAGCATCAGAGTCTTTTCCAATAAGTCAACTCTCCTCATGAGGTGGCCAAAGTACTGGAGTTTCAGCTTTAGCATCATTCCTTCTAAAGAAATACCAGGGTTGATCTCCTTCAGAATGGACTGGTTGGATCTCCTTGCAGTCCAAGGGATAAAGACTGTATTTTCCAGTGTTCCTTGCAGCTCAGTGTGGCCATGTGACAAAGTTCGGACCAAGTGGTCAGAAGTATACCACTTCTAGAGTCTGTTTTTAACTTAAGGTGAGAGCCTATATGTTTCCTGTTTCATTCTTCCTTGAGGATGCATGATTAACAGTCATTCTCAACTGTATATATAAGAACAACACCCAATGGGATGGTAGCAGCATGAGATGGAAAGTATCTGGGTCACCAACATTGTAGAAACCGCATATCAGCTGTAAACTCTTGTAGGATGAATGTCTTTTGGTCGCTTTAGCTGAGAGTTAAAAAGTTTTATTTTGTTTCAGCTACTATTGTTAATATGGTTCATTGTCTCTTACTTGAGTATGTATCTTAATAAAAGAACATTACACATTATATACCTCTTCCTATCTTTTCCATTAAAGAATATTCCCTAATAGCTAGCTTCCTCATTTTTCAAAATTCTTATCACACTGAAACAAAAATCAATATCTTAGGATAAATATAGACTGTATGAAGGATATGCCTAGTACTCTGTTTCAGTACCATATTTACATTCATTCATTTAATTCACACAACTGTTAGATTAGCTGGATGCTATTATTACCCCCATTTCACGGATGAATAAGTAAAGAGATAAGCTTGTCCAAGACCAGGCACTCTTAAATGACAGATGTGAAGCACAGCCTCACACAGTCTACCTAGAGGAGCCCTAAATCCATATGGTAACAGTGGGGAGGCAGGTAACGCAAATGAGAAAAATGTGGGCATGGGGACTGTGACAAGCTGGAGACCACATGCCTCATCTCAAAGTTGAAACTGTTTCATAGTTCCAGCCATGTTTACTGGAATGTAGACACAAGTTTGACTAAAGCCTCAGAACTGTTTTTATTCCAAAGAAACTGGAAATTCCTACATCTAATTATTAGGAAAAATTGTAGACGATTAGGAGGCACTGTGCAGGACAAAACATAACTGTAGCCTATCAGCAAAGACACTGTAACACATACAGATATGATAAACACAGTCTCTCCCATCTGTCTAATGGCAAAGTCAGATACATTGTGGTAAGAGCTAAAACAGAGCAGTTTGAGAACACAGAGGAGGGCCATCTGTAGTCTGGCAGTGTTCAAACACCAGGAGACGTCTCAGCTGAGTTGTGACTTACTGGTACTTGTTACTAGAAGAATGTGGGGGTTGAGGCAAAGCATATTCCAATAAAAGAAAGTACTAATTAAAAATAGTTGCTCAATGATTAAAAGCCAATTTTTTTGTTTTTTGAACTACTCTGAAATAAGGATGAAATAAAGACAATCTTTCCTTTAATTCAGGATAATATATGAAACTTTTGAAAAAAAATTGAGAATTCAGATATCAGATTTTAGATTAAATATGCTAAAGCTAAACTATATTTTACATTAACTTGAAAACTAACAATTTATGAAAATTAACACTGAATGTGTTAATTATTCCATGGGAACATAATGAAGACAAATCGTGTGAGAGGTGATGTGTTCAGTTCTCTTGTAGGTGGGAGGGGAATAGGGCCATGAAGAGAACAAAAAGTAAAGAATATAATTCCTATCTCTAGCTGAACATTTCCCCATGTGTGTTTATAAAACGTCTGCTCAAAAATTAGTGATATAGCTTCAACTTTTTAAAAGTACTATTTAAACTTTATTATTTTTTCTCTTTTTAATCAAGCTTGAATGTGAAGAATAATATTAGCTTTTAAAAGCCCAATTTACAGTATTGCATCCAGATGCTATTGTCCGACTCTGCAACCCCATGGACTGCAGCATGCCTTCCCTATCCTTCACTATCTCTTGGAGCTTGCTCAATCTCTTGTCTGTTGAGTCAGTGATGCCATCCAACCATCCTCTGTCACCTACTTCTCCTCCTACTCTCAATCTTTCCCAGCATCGGGGTCTTTCCCAATGAGTTGGCTCTTTGAATCAGGTGGCCAAACTACTGGAGCTTCATCTTCAACATGAGCCCTTCCAATGAATATTCAGGACTGATTTCCTTTAAGATTGACAGGTTTGATCTCCTTGAAGTCCAAGGGACTCTCAAGAGTCTTCTCCAGCACCACAGTGTGAAAGCATCGATTCTTTGGCATTCAGCCTTCTTTATGATTGAACACTCACATCCATACATGACTACTAGAAAAGCCATAGCTTTGACTCTAAAGACCTGTGAGGGCAAAGTGATATCTCTGGTTTTTAACATGCTGTCAAGGTTTGTCATAGCTTTCCTTCCAGGAAGCATGTGTCTTTTAATTTCATGGCTGCAGTCATTGTCCGCAGTGATTTTGAAGAACAAGAAAATAAAACTTGTCACTGCTTCCACTAATTTTCCTTCTATTAGCCATGAAGTGATGGAACTGGATGCCATGATCTTAGTTTTTTGAATGTTGAGTTTCAAGCCAGCTTTTCACTCTCCTCTTTCACTCTCATCAAGAGTCTCTTTCATTCTCTTTACTTTCTGCCATTAGAGTGATATCATCTGCATATCAGAGGTTGTAGCTATTACTCCTGAAATCTTGATTCCTGTTTGGGATTCTTCCATCCTAGCATTTCAGATGATGTACTCTGCATATAAGTTAAATAAGCAGATTGACAATATACAGTCTTGATGTATTCCTTTCCCAATTTTAACCAGTCCATTGTTACATGTCCAATTCTAACTGTTGCTTCTTGACCTGCATGCAGGTTTCTCAGGAGATAGGTTAGGTAGTCTAGTATTTCCATCTCTTTAAGAATTTTTCACAGTTTGTTGTGATCCATACAGTCAAAGGCTTTAGCATAATCAATGAAGCAGAAGTAGATATTTTTTGGAATTCCTTTGCTTTTTTAAATTAATTAACTTTTTATTGAAGGATAATTGCTTTACAGAATTTTGCTGTGTTCTGTCAAACCTCAACATAAACCAGCCAGATCCAACAGATGTTGGCAATTTGATCTTTGGTTTCTCTGCCTTTTCTGAATCCAGGCTTTATACCTGGAAGTTCTTGGTTCATGTACTGTTGATGTCTAGCTTGAAGGATTTTGAGCATTACCTTGCTAGCATCTGAAATACCCTGATGCTGGGAAAGACTGAGGGCAAGAGAAGAGGGCAACAGAGGATGAGATGGTTGGATGGCATCACTGACTCAAAAGGACATGAGTTTTAGCAACCTCAGGGAAACAGTGAAGGACAGGGAAGAGTGGCATGCTGCAGTTTCATGGGGTCGCAGAGTCAGACACGATATAGCAACTGAATAACAGCAAATGAGATTTAAATCATGCTTAAATCTTCCCTTGTTATTATTTACCTGTGGCCCAGAATAAAATTGTGATTATTTAGATAAAATCATTTTTAAATTTACTCAATTATTATTTATTAGCAACTGAGGAAACATTTAATGATTGTCCACTGTGTGAAGCACCTTTGTCCAAAGAGCTAAAGATATAAAAATGAAATGACACAGTCTCAGCACAAGGCAAACCTTCCTTAAGTAAAGAAAAAGATAAAAATATGTTACCACAAAGACACATTCTATAATGGAAATGGACAAAGTGCATAGAGAAAAAGCCTGACATCTGCCAAGGGGAATTAGGGAAAGCTTTGGTGTGAAGCTTGTAGAATAAACAGCTATTTGGCACAGGGAGTGCCAGGGAACGAGTGTTCTGGGAAGGTGCCCAGCATTTGCAGGGAATGGAGGTGTGAAACGTGGAAATAACTAGTAACCACTAAAAGTAGTTCTGTGTCTCTAGAGTACATATAGCACGGATGAGGCAAGGGCAGATGGGTGGAGGATGGAGCAGACTGGCAGGAGGACTTTCACAAAATTCTCAATTGTTTTCATAGGTATGATGGATAATTTAGGTATAATGTAGATCAAATAATTCTGAGTAAAAAAATTTGGAAGCAATACTGAGAATACATTGGGAAAAACTAGAGGCCAAAAGGACAATAAGGAAAGTATTGCAGTAGCCCGGGATGGGACAATGTTTGAACTAGGCTAGTGTTGTAGGAATAGTGAGTAGATATGAAATGGAAATAGAAATGTTTTTATTGGTTTTAGATGTGGGTGATAAAGGAGACAATAATAAACTCCTATTCCTCACTTTAATAAATGAATAAGAACTGAACACTGGGCCAGATGAGCCCAACCAGTTTAAGAAGAGAAAGGCTGAGTTGACTAGTTTGGGGTGCTTGTGGGAAATATTCCACAATTGATTCATTCAGCATCATTCTTATAATTAGTTGAGTAGGGGATATAAACAGGGAATTCAAAAGCAGATATTTACAACTCATAAATACATTTGAAAAAGTGTTCAACTTTTTAATAATCAATGAAACAACAAAGAAAAATAGGTGCTAGATTATCCGTACTTAACAGTAGCAATGACAACTAGGAATGAAAAGATTTCTCATGCCGGTGCAAGTGGAATGGAATAGTGCATGTTACTACAACTGGTAGTGTTGAAATGACTTTCAGGAGTTATATAATTAACTATACACTTTAATTGAACAATGTATTTTCTGAGGAGTTATCCTAGTGAAAAATATAGAAAGAAAACTATGTGCAAAATAATGTTCATTGATATATTCTGCATGCAATACAACAAACCAAAATGTACATAAATGTCTAGTTAGGAAGAGCTATAGAAACTATGTCATGATTATTTTTATAGCTACAGTATAATAATACATAACTACAGTTGTAGTAAATTGAATTGTTAGCCCAAATTATTTATCCTTTTGTACATCCAAACTTCTGCTGTGGCCTCTCTGAAGGAAAATTGCATTTCCCTACCACTTGCCTTTAGGTTTGGCCATATGACTTGCTTTAAGCCAGTGAGATGGCAGAAGTGACAAAGTGCCATTTCTAAGCCTAGGGCTTAATAGGCACCAGAAGGTTTCTGCTTTCCCTCATGGGTTGTACCATAGCCCTGCTAAGAGCTTCCAATACTATTACAGCTGTGATCCCTTCTCCTGGATCCTAGAATAAATTGCATGAAGCAAAAATGCCCCAAGCCATCCCAGCTGGGCCTGACCTGACACTTAAAGCAGAGCACCTCACTCAAATCTTGTATAAATCACCAGGCCAGATCTTTAGCTCACCATGGATTCATAAGAATCAATGACGATTTTAAGTTACTGATTTTTATTATGGTGGTTTTTGATGAATCGTTTTGGAGGCAATAGTTAACTAATATAACAACTATGAGAAGATATTCATACACAGAATGATAGAAAGGAAATAACCAGAAATTGCAAAATTGTTGATCCTTTTAGGTTTAGGGATTGTGAGATGTCAGATTTATAGAAAGTCTAATCAAATATTTTAATGTAATTGACCTGCAACCAAAACACCTTGAAAGGTAAGTTTTCAAATGAAAGAAATCAGACATTTATAAGTATCAACATCTAAAAATAAAGATGATATATATAATCTATCATAGATTGTTTCTATAGTACACAAAATAATTCTTAGCAGAATTATCATTATTATTCTGTCTAAAATGAAGAGTCTATGGAACCTTAATCTTATGTAACTTAAAACATCTTCAGTTCAGTTCAGTCACTCAGTCATATCTGACTCTTTGCGACCCCATAAATTGCAGCATGCCAGGCCTCCCTCTCCAACACCAACTCCCGGAGTTTACTCAAACTCATGTCCATGAGTCGGTGATGCCATCCAGCCATCTCATCCTCTGTCGTCCCCTTTTCCTCCTGCCCTCAATCCCTCCCAACATCAGAGTCTTTTCCAATGAGTCAACTCTTTGCATGAGGTGGCCAAAGTACTGGAGTTTCAGCTTTAGCATCATTCCTTCCAAACGTCTTACCTATATATCAATGCTATTGCAGTGAACTCAATAGCAATTTAAGTCTATATTTCTAAGGGTTTTGGAATATGTTAACTCCAAGTTTACAACTTAACATGTCAGTGATCAAAGATAGGGCATCTATTAGTATATGAAATTTTTGTCCTCTAATAACTTTATAATTTTGTTCTAACTGGTTAATGCTACCCCTTTCACCGTGTTTTTTACTTACTTTTTGAGGGCCCAATTTGAGGGAAGAGTCATTGTTACTCACTATTTACATTCATAGAAAAGTAGAAAGGGAAGATGGGATAAACAAATGTAAAACTGGTTATAAAACAAAATGTCTGCAGCAGCATGAGTAACATGCGTGAGAGCTATTATGACAGAATGGTGATTTAAGCTCCGCTGATACTCCAAGCTCCTGTTTGGAGCACTCCCATCCACTCTGGGTACTTTACTTTGGATAGCCAGTGTTTTCATATTTCCCACTAGCTGCCAAGAATCTTCCACTTAAGCATTTTAAAATTACTGCTAAAAAATATTCTTTACTTCATTTCTTTAAGCTTTCCTTTTAAAGTTTAAGCTGCTCTGATTCTCACTCCTCTTCAGCTACTTGCTGTAGAAGAACAGCATCCAGTAAACCAAGTCCCCTTCAGGGACTAGACTAGTTCATGTGATATCTGGTCCAAGAATACTTATTATTTGGCAAAGAGTACCTGCATATGCTATATTACTAATGAGTAAAAGTCAGCTGTTGGGGATCTCTGGCAGCGTGGAAAGCCAAGGTAGGAAATAATTTAGGCAAGACGAGCTTAGTAGTATGCTTCAAACTGTACCATGTAGACAACTGTCTACCTCATTTATACATGATCTACCCTAGGAACAAGTTACTTTTTTCAAGTTAATTTCAACCCATAACATTAATTTGTTTTCTTTGAAAAGATAAAATAGTATTTCAAAGAATCACTCAAAGATTTTTTTCACAAGGTTTTTCCTGAATAAAATATAGAAGCTCTTTAAATGTATTATACCAGAAAGGTCTCATTTTAAAATTTATGTTTATAGTGGAAAGGAAACAAAAATTTTACAATGATTATTTGAAGTGTAAAATAAGTAAGACCTAAAGAAAGAGGGAAAATGGAGTACATATAATCCCAACTTATGATTATATATTATTTTTCCTACTTTCAAAGTTGTCTGTAAATTTCTTTATATGACTGTGCAATTGGCTTCATCTTTGTTAACTTCTCTATATTTTACATTCAAGTACAATAAAACTTCTTCGTCTTATTTTCCATGTGTTAATGTTGTTTTAGGGCTTACAACAATTGCATTATAACTGTTTAAATAAAGTTAATAACTCAGAAGAGAGGAACAAAATTATTGCAGGATGACAGAGTAGATGCAGTTGTTTTTTTCTGCAATGGAGGACCTTTTTGTATCACAAATCATTGTTTTTACTTTAGTAGAGAAACAAAGTACATTTTCAAATGTTAAGTTCACACAATAGTTTGAATAAAATTAACACTATAGATTTATTATCATCATAATAATGATAGTAAGTAGTTAACTGTAATGAACATACTTATACTTATTTCCGAAGCTTTTATGAGATTGCACAATTGAGAGCACATACTTATGAGACCTTATTATTTCCTTAATGGAGCAACTCTGAACAGGCTCAAAGAAAAGAGCAAGAGATGACACTGTATAAATAGCAAAATGAATCCAATCTTTCATTTTTTGTCTCTTCTGGCTTCTATAATTTAGCAACAACAAATTAAATATTAAGTCTTGATTCTCTGTAACACTATTATGAGATTTTTCTATTTAACAAAATGGTTTCTAGTCCCTAGCTGATGATCTAATTATTCTGAGCATTTAGCAAGTCATGCAACTTTATTAAATATCTGCTATGTGCTATAATCTCTGAAGATGCAGAGATTAATGACAGTCCCTGACTTCCAGGAGTTTATAATCTGGTCAGGAAAGTAGATTTTTAAAATATTTCTATAAAACAAAGCTGAATTCAATACATTATGTAAAGCCATCCAGATAGAACTATAATATATTTATACATATGCCCCATAAATATGTTTAATATATACAAAATAATCCTGTTAATTTGGGAACTTTGACTTAAGGAAAGACTGCTTAAATCTTTCTTAGACCAGAAATCTCAATTTAGACTAATATTGTAGATATTAACTATCAACATGCAACTTTCCTAGAACCAATATATTAAAAAGAAACCATGATCAACTTATGATGAGCTTTTGGGCTTCCATAGAAATCTAAGGAAATGGAATAAACTATATTCAACCAATCCATTCTTTTTTTTTTTTTTTTTTTGTTGTTCAAGTGGGTTTTTTTTGGTTTTTTTTTTTTTTTT
>SJYT01051070.1:370765-439135 GCA_006410635.1 Cephalophus harveyi | reverse complement strand
GATGTTCAAGCTGGTTTTATTTATTTATTTATTTTTTTAATTTTATTTTTACTTTATTTTACTTTACAATACCGTATTGGTTTTGCCATACATCGACATGATCAGCCCTGGGATTTCTTGGAAGGAATGATGCTAAAGCTGAAATTCCAGTACTTTGGTCACCTCATGAGAAGAGTTGACTCATTGGAAAAGACTCTGATGCTGGGAGGGATTGGGGGCAGGAGGAGAAGGGGACGACCGAGGATGAGATGGCTGGATGACATCATGGACATGATGGACATGAGTCTGAGTGAACTCCAGGAGTTGGTGATGGACAGGGAGGCCTGGTGTGCTGTGATTCATGGGGTCACAGAGTCGGACACTACTGAGCAACTGAACTAAACTGATATTCAACATAAACTCTGAACATCAATATTTCAACATATTTCCAAGATATTTTAAATGAACTCATTTCATAAAAGAATCACACAAAACAATATTATGATCAAGAATAATAAAGTGCATAATATTCCCTCATTTCTTTGGTTTTGTACTAACACATACAATGGATATCTATTGTAGTTCAAGAACGGTGATATGAATTGGGGTTAATCATAAGCAAATCATAAGGCTAACATATATATTATCCTTGACTTCATTCCAGTAGTAGATATTCAAAAGTTTTGTTTGAAAATTAGTTATGGTAAATCCACAAGCTGGATTTGGAAAAAGCAGAGGAACCTGAGATCAAGTTACTATCATCAACTGGATCATAGAAAAAGCAAGCAAATTAAAAAAAAAAAAAATATATATATATATATATATACACACTTGTGCTTCATTGAATATAAGAAAGCCTTTGACTGTGTTGATCACCACAAACTGTGGAAATTCTTAAGGTGATTGGAACACCAGACCACCTTACCTGTCTCCTGAGAAACCTGTATGCAGGTCAAGAAGCAACAGTTAGAATCGGACATGGAAAAACAGACTGATTAAAAATTGGGAAAGGAGTATGTCAAGGCTGTATATTGTCACCTTGCTTATTTAACTTCTATGCAGAGTACATTGTATGAAATGCCAGGTTGGATGAAGCACAAACTAGAATCAAGATTGCCAGGAGAAATATCAACACCTCATATATGCAAACGAAATCACTCTAATGGTAGAAAACAAAAAGGAACTAAAGAGCCTCTAGATGAGAGTGAAAGAGGAGAGTGAGAAAGCTGGCTTAAAACTCAACATTCAAAAAACGAAGATTGTGGCATCTGGTCCCATCACTTCATGGAAAATAGATTGGGAAAAACCTGAAACGATGACAGATTTTATTTTCTTGGGCTCCAAAGTCACTGCAGACAGTGACTGCAGCCATGAAATTAAAGATGCTTTCTCCTTGGAAGGAAAGCGAAAGTTGATCAGTCATGTCCGACTGTTTGCGACTCCATGGACTATACAGTTCATGAAATTCTTCAGGCCAGAATACTGGAGCAGGTAGCCTTTCACTTCTCCAGAGGATCTTCCCAACCCAGGGATCAAACTCAGGTCTCCCACATTACATGCAGATTCTTTACCAGCTTCGCCACAAGGGAAGCCAAAGAATACTGGAAGGAAATCTAATGACATACCTAGACAGCATATTAAAAAGCAGAGGAACCAGTTTGCCAGCAAAGTTCCATATAGCCAAAGCCATGGCTTTTCCATTAGTCATGTATGGATGTGACTGTTGGACTACAAAGAATGCTGAGTGCTGAAGAATTGATACCTTTGCACTGTGGTGCTGGAGAAGACTTTTGAGAGTTCCTTGCATAGCAAGGAGAGCAAATCACCCAATCCTAAAGGAAATATACTCTGAATATTCTTTGGAAGTTCAGATGCTGAAGCTCAAATACTTTGGACACTTTATACAAAGACCAATGCATTGGAAAAGACCCTGATGCTGAGAATGATTGAGGACAAGAGGAAAAGGGGGTGACAGGATGAGATGGTTGGATGGCATCACTGACTCAATGGACATGAGTCTGAGCAAACCCGGGGAGATAGTGAAGGACAAGTAAGCCAGACGTGCTGCAGCTCATGGGGTCGCCAAGAGTCAGACACAACTTAGTGAGTGAACAACAACAACAACAATGGAAAAAGAAAATCTTGTTTCACCAATCCTTTTTGTCTCTTTTTTAATCCATTGCCCTTATGAAGATCTCATGTACTATATATTGTCTTCCCTTGCCCACATAAACATATCAGCTTCACAAAGACATGGATCTCCATCTGCTTTATTCCACAGTGCCTACCATGTACCTAGAAACAATGCCACTCAAATATTTGTTGAATTAAGATACGCATCTGACTTTGCATGATATGAGAACTGGAAACTGAAGAAGCTGCATTACTCTGAGGGCCGTAAAAGAATAAGCCAATAGAAAATAAAATAAGTTGATTAATTCTGTACCAGAACACATGTTTAGGCTACACAATGGTTTCTTCATTCATGAAAAAAAAAGAGTAATAATATATTTTACTTAAGGCAATCCTGATAGTTTAAGGAACATATTAAATCTGTGACCCAACTGTTATCATCATAATTATTCTTTTCTGAAAGGCTTTTTGTTTGTTTTTATTGTTATTCATTATTATTGGTAATCCATACCTTAATTTGTGAATATTTTTACATATTTAATTTGACATGTTCTGGGGAAATTAAAGCTCTTTGTTTATAGTTTATTAGACCTAAAATTATACTTGCTGGGGTTTTACTTTTAAACATTGGTCCAGTATGAAAATAACTTTATTTATTTGCTGATATGCAATTTTTAACTTAAAAAAGTTATGTTTGGTGAACGAAATGATGTTATATGCTGAATTTGCTCAATTTAGTTGGGTCATTTAAAAATACCTTCAATCTATCTGTATTTGCTCAAGAATAAATCTAGATGTGACAACTTTATTACTTTGCACATGATAATTAAAAACTTTGAATGAAAATGAAACGCTTTTATTCTTTATAAGTCTCTTCATAGAATTATACATGAATAGCTATAAGATGGGCTTCTCAAGTGTCTCACTGGTAAAGAATCTGCCTGCCAATACAGGAGACGCCAGAGACGTGGGTTCAGACCCTGGGTTGGGAGTATCCCCTGGAGGAGGAAATGGCAACCCACTTCAGTATTCTTCACTGGGTAATACCATAGACGAAGGAGTCTAGTGGGATATAGGTAACGGGGTTGCACAGAGTCGGATACAACTGAGCATGCGCACATGCACACATACAGCTGTAGGATATCTTCAAGATCACTCTAAGCCAGCCCCCTCCTTCTACAGTTGAGGGAGGAGGGGCAAAGAAGCAAAACGTGTCTTATAGTACTAAGGTAGAACTCACAGCTTTTGACATTTGGTCTATTAATATATTCTGTTCATCCCAGGATTCTATATCAACTCCATTCTGTAGGAAAATAAATTATATAAATAAGATTGGAAAAAGAAAATAAAATAAATAGGATTAGAAAAAATTGTCAAGTTATGTGAATGAAACCAATGATACTGAAACTGAATCCTGGTAATGTTATATAAAGTGGGCTGACCTTTAGATGTGCAATTGATCTAGAACATTGCAGTTTCCTCAACATTATATTCATGGCAGACTCTTTTCAAAGAATTTGTGAAACACTCCGTTATTAATATTTCTGATGAATTTTGTAGTTAAGTATTAACTAGGTTGATTTTGTAGTTATCATTTTCTCAAATAAGGAAGGTACATAGGCTCTTCCACTATTATCAAATTTCCTTCTAGGATCCAGGCATGCCTCTGCAATCAGAGTACACTCTCTGGGAGGGAGTGCTTCTGCAGGGAAGCAGTTGCCAGGAAGGTTAGAACCTGCAGTGTGATGTGCATCTGGGCCCTAGAGTTCCTCTAGGGGATCATTGTGATCTTTCAGAGACAAACTCAAATCAGAATCTTATTGTTTGGTATGTCAAATGAGAAAAACAGTATGACCTAAATATCAGAAATCTTCATAACAATGAAGTGAGATTTCACTTAACCAATATGATCTTTTAATTACATTTTATTCACCTTACACCATTAATTGATAGGGATATGAGATAGTACATTTCAGAAGGTCTACATTTGAGTACTTTAATACAGCCATATAAGACGTAAAAATCTAATATTGATGGTCATCTATTTTATGAAACAACATGCACAGAAAATAAATTTAAGTGGACGATATTAAAACACATGCTAGAAAATAAGTTAACAAAATACAGAGCATCATACAAAACCTGTCTCTTATACACACCCACCCTGCCCCCCGCTTAAGAAGTAGACTTCTTCAAACACAAATGCACACAGAAACTAATACATCAAAGAAAGCTTTTCTAGATGAAGTGGTGGCTTTCACAAAAATGTCTTATTTGATTTCACTATCTTGCAGATTGAAAAGGAAATCAGATTCAGAGTGTATAACATGATCTACATCTAGAATGCAACTCATTTCTTTCCATGCCTGTCCACACTCACTCCTCCCAGGTCTTCCCTGTTCACACCTGCCAAGTGTGCTCCAGAACCATCTGCCATTCCCTCTGGGAGTGCTGTTGCTCAGAGCCTGGATATGGCAGCTCACTGAGGTTTCAGCGTCAGGACTCTTCCACAGGAAGTTTGTTTCCACCAAACACTCTCTGTCTTTTTATTAAGAGAAACTCAGGTTCAGAGAATTGGATTAATCTTTAGGTCCTGAAATATTCTCATCTTGGGGTTACCTTTTTATTTTCATTTTGTTGTTGTTGTTTAGTAACTAAGTTGTATCCAACTATTTTGTGACCCTGTAGACTGCTGCCCACTAGGCTTTGCTGTCCATGGGATTCTCCAGGCAAGAATACTAGAGTGGGTAGCCATTTCCTTCTCTGGGGATCTTCCTGACCCTGTGTCCCCTGCACTGGCAGGCAGATTCTTCACCACTGAGCCACCTTAGTTATTTTAAATAATGTACTAATTACCTTTCAACCTACCACATGAAACAAAAACTAAGACCTTGACAACAGTCCACAATATATAACTTCCACCACACCTTTGCCACCCAACCTGAAATCTGTGTTTATCACTCCTTTGCTTTCATTTTAGGTCCTTTCATTGTGTCTTTATGTATTTATAAAAATAATATATAAATACTTGTGTGTATATATGTATATATCTACACACATACACACAACATACATACACATACATATACACTATTTTAGTTATTTTTAACTTTTCTAAGTAGATGTCAGGCTGCACACACTCTTCTAGGATTTACTGCTTTTATTTAATATTAGATTATAGAGATTCATCTATATAGTCAAACGGTATTCTAGTTCATTTCTTTTGGCTACTATTGAGTGTCCCATTGTATGGTTTACTCATCTTTCATTTACTTTCCATCTCACCACCTTGTTTTCTTTTCTTCATAGGACATACCAGCATCTGAGCTTGTAATTGTTTTTTACTTGTCTACCGTCTGCTTCTCACTGTTAGAACATAAGGTTTTTAAGAACCATTGTTGTCTGCCTTACCCACAATACCCCCAATTATTCATTTAACGAATATAAAAATTAATGAATTATACACTGCAGATAAACTGAACTCTGCAATTTCTCTGATAAGTGATGCTGTTTGTATCTCTTGCCCTTCCCGCTTGCTCTGCCACAGCTCTGCAGCTCAATGGCTTTGTGAGTTTAAGCAGCCTAACTTGGATGCTTCTTTTTACTCATCTGCATTTACAAATTTAAAATGAAGAAAACATAGATACTATGGAAGTGTTATATAAAAATTAAATGAGATAAAATATATAAAATACCTGACACTATACCATGCCCTTGGGTAATTTTTTTCATCCATCTAGGCTTAGCTCAACTTTCCCTGCCCTCAGGAAGCTCTCCAAGTGAATATCCATATCATTTGTATATATTCATGTTCTAACATTTAGCATGTGGCTCTGAATTTGTTAGTGGCTTCCCTGGTGGCTGAGAAGATAAAGAATCTGCCTGCAATGCAGGAGATACAGACTCATTCCCTGGGTCAGGAAGATCCCCTGGAGAAAGAAATGACAACCCACTCCAATATTCTTGCCTGGAGAATTCCATGAACAGAGGAGCCTGGCGGGCTCCAGTTCATAGGGTCAGAGTGGGACACGACTGAGTGACTAACACTTTCACTTTCTGAATTTGTTAGTTTACTTATTCTCCAACACAACCCATGACTAAGCTATAAACTATCTGTTTTTAGGACTATCCCTCTTTTGTTGAATGAATAATCGCCTTTCCTCTGATGTCACATTCACCAAATATCCTTCAGATGCCTAATTCCAGTTGTCAGTTATAGTAAGCCAACTCAGATTTGATTAACTTATAGAAACAAACAATATCTGCTTTCTTGACCCATGTATTAACAACCCAATTTAGAAATGAGGGATTCAAACAAGGTGCTAGGTTTAAAGAGCCTACTCTATGTGGTGAGATAGCTAGTTTTTCTTATGACACCCTTTCTTTATCACAGCCCCTTTTCTCACCTCCTGTAT
Source organism: Cephalophus harveyi (assembly GCA_006410635.1). NCBI lineage: Eukaryota > Metazoa > Chordata > Mammalia > Artiodactyla > Bovidae > Cephalophus > Cephalophus harveyi. The sequence goes on along the minus strand of SJYT01051070.1, from coordinate 432,608 downwards.
TTTATATCTTTGATTTACTGATTGATTTAATTGCAAGCCTTTAATTTTCTTCTTCTTTCTTCATTTTTGATCTTTTAAATTCCTACTACTTACAGTATATTTTCAGTTAATTGTATGCTAAGCCACTTCAGTTGTGTCCGACTCTGTGCGACCCCATAGACGGCAGCCCACCAGGCTCCCCCATCCCTGGGATTCTCCAGGCAAGAAATTGTATAGTGGCTGCTAAATATTAACATGAGTTAACACTGAATAGTTGAAAAATAATAAACATAATTCCTAAGTAAAACTAGTTGGCTAGGAATATATGTACTGTTTACATTTGAATCACTGCATCAAAGATATCTTATTGTTTGGTATGTCAAATGAGAAAAACAGTATGACCTAAATATCAGAAATCTTCATAACAATGAAGTGAGATTTCACTTAACCAATATGATCTTTTAATTACATTTTATTCACCTTACACCATTAATTGATAGGGATATGAGATAGTACATTTCAGAAGGTCTACATTTGAGTACTTTAATACAGCCATATAAGACGTAAAAATCTAATATTGATGGTCATCTATTTTATGAAACAACATGCACAGAAAATAAATTTAAGTGGACGATATTAAAACACATGCTAGAAAATAAGTTAACAAAATACAGAGCATCATACAAAACAGCCTAAGTAGGAGCATACTGAGATTCACCAAATATCACTTGCTAATTAAAAAGTACTAAATGTGGAAGTTAATAAAAAAAATACCTCCCCCAATTAGATATATTCTAATGTTTCAGTTCTTAATATCATCAAGAAACTCATTTTAGCTTCAACTCTGTTTTCCAGGCTTTTCAAGATTTCAGACTTAAGTGGCTACTTGGTATATAACAGTATAGTGACAAAAATGAATGTACTGTGTAAAGAAAGGTATTCTTCTTGTCCATATCAAAGAACTGCAGTCTAGTATTGAAAGAGATTGTTTTACTCATAAGATTCACATTATGTGTCTTATTCACTGTGCCTCTATATTGATTGGGCTATGATAGAGGTTTTTATATTCTCATTAAAAAGTTTAACCTGGTATTGCCCCATCTTAACACCAATAATTTAAGTACCATAAAACAGGCTTTTCTTTGATAAGTAGTGTAATAATCAAATATCCTAGCAACTAGTTTTTCTTATTGTCTCTACCAATAGGACTGGTATCTTAAAAAAAAATAAGGCTAAGAGAAATGAGAATTTCATTTATCCTAGTGTAAGAATTTAACAGTATATGACAACTACTTAAAATAATAGTAATGCCTTCACTGTACTTATTTAAATCACCCATTTGTATTTCTTTTTAACAAGAAACTACACCAGAAATTCTGCAATCACAGGACAAATGTGGCGTCAAACCAAGGTGACATGCTCATTTTTGTTCTTCCCAAGAACATCTTCAGTTGTCTGTACTTGAAAGTGACAAAAGGTAAATAAATATGTTAATATAAAAATTCATATAGCCACTGTAGCTTTTATGCTATCATGTCACAGCATTCAAATTAGTTCTCAGTAAGTATTAACTATTATGTCTCAGCCTACTGATAGCATTTCCACAGATTGGAAATATAAGTCACAGATCTGAAAGGAGAGTTGATTACTCTAAGTGATGCATAAGCCTGGGTATTCTTTCATTACTGCGAACAGTCTCTTATATCTTACAAATTAATAAGAAATATTTGCAACATAGCACTCTTCCCAAAAACACATTATTAAAACCATAAAAAGAGATTTTTCTCTTTTAGAAATGTCACAAATATAATATGATTCTCCTTCCACAATAGCTATTTAGTCTCTAATAGTCAAATTTGGCTTTTAAGGTATTTCTTAAAGCAAAAACCCTTCTTATCAGATACTTAAATGAACTCTTTTCTTAAAAACAATAATAATTTTTTAAATAGCCTTCATCCTTGTGTATTAGACAGGGCTAGAATCAAGTGACTGCAATTTCAAAATGGTGTTGGGCATATAAAGTAAATGTTTGTATCATCCCAGATAAAAGAGGGAATGGTGAGATCTGAAAAGAGCTGAAGAACAGATGTCTAAATTTGTCTAAATTTGTTCTTTAATAAATGTCATTTAACAACATAAAAATAGTTTTAGACACATAGACCAATGGTACTGAATAGAGAGTCTAGAAAGACCCCACATATATAGTCAGCTAATATCTGATAAGGGAGCCAATAATACTCAATGGGAAAAGACAACCTCTTCAACAAATGGTACTAAGAAAACTGGATAATCACAGGCAGAAAATAAAACTGGACTCCTATCTTACACCACCCACAAAAATTAGCTCAGAATGGATTAAAGACTTAAAAGTAAGACCTGATATTGGAAAAATTGTAGAAGCAAGCCTTGTCATTGGTCTTAGCAATTATTTTTCAGATGTAACACAAAAACACAAGCAACAAAAGGAAAAATAGTAAGTGGGGCTACATCAAAACTAAAAGTCTGCCACACAGCAAAGCAAACAATAAAAAATGAGAAGGCAACCTGCAAAATAGGAGAAAATGTGTGCAAACCATGTATCGGTCTGGGGCTTCCCAGGTGGCTCAGACGGTAAAAAATCTGCCCGCAATGTAGGAGACCCAGGTTTGATTCCTCAGTTGGGAAGATTCCCCTGGAAAAGGGAATGGCTACCCACTCCAGTATTCTTGCCTGGAGAATTCCATGTACAGAGGACCTGGGAGGGCTACAGTCCATGGGATCGCAAAGAGTCAGGCACTATTGAGAGACTAACATGTAACACGTATCTGTAAAGGAGTTAATATGCAAAACATAAAAAGAACCTATACTACTCAATAATGAAGCCAAGAATATTCAATTAAAAAATGAGCAGAGAAACTAAACAGACATTTTTTTCCAAAGAAGACACCCAAATGGCCAAAAGGTACATGAGAAGATGCTCAACATCTCTAATCATTAGAGAAATGAAAAACAAAACCATAAGGAGATATTAATATCACCTTATACACTTTAGAATGGCTACTATAAAAAGGATAAGAAATGACAAGTATTGGCAAGGATGTGAAGAAAAGTAAACCCTGCGCACTATTGGTGGGGATGTAAATTGGAGCAGCCACTAAAAAATACCATGGGAATTTCTCGAAAAATTAAAAATATTATAAATTAGAATTACCATATTATTTAGCAAACCCAGTTCTGGGTATATGTTTAAGGGAAATGAAAATGGAATATTAAAAATATATCTTCACTCATATTTCATTACAGCATTATTCACAATAGCAAGATATAGAAACAATGTCTATTGACAGATGAATAAAGATGATATATATATATATACAAACACAATAGAATATTATCCAGTCATAATAAAGAAGGAAATTCTGGCATTTACAAGAGCATGGGTGACCTTGAGGGCATTAACAGATGCATGCCAAGTCACTTGAATCGTGTTTGACTGTTTCCAATCCTACCAGGCTCCTCTGTCCATGGGATTCTCCAGGCAAGAATACTGGAGTGAGCTGACATGCCCTCATCCAGACAGGAAAGGATAAAAACTATATGAGATCATTTATGTGTGGAATCTAAGAAAAGCCAAATTAATAGAAATATTGAGTAGAATGGTGGTTACCAGGTTCTGGGAGTGAGGGAGTCAGGGGCATATTTTAAGGCTATGATCTTTCAGCCAGTAGACACATAAGTTCTGGAGATCTAATTTACAGTGCAAGTTAGTGATTAGAGTCAATAACACTATTAAAAATTTAAAAGTTGCTAAGAGACTAGATCTTAATTGTTCTTATCACAAAAAAAGAAGAATTATGTAATATGATAAATATGTCAGAAACACTATGTTCATAATCATCTTAAAAAATAAGTTTATCAAGTCAACAAATCAAATATTTTAAAATTAAGCAGTGTTATATGTCAATTATATATCAATAAAAATAAGGTGGTAGTACTTCCCTTGTGGCTCAGCTGGTAAAGAATCCATCTGCAATGCGGGAAACCTGGGTTCCACCCCTGGGTTGGGAAGATCCCCTGGAGAAGGGAAAGGCTACACACTCCAGTGTTCTGGCCTAGAGAATTTCACGGATTATACAGTCCTTAGTGTCACAAAGTGGAGAAGGCAATGGCACCCCACTCCAGTACTCTTGCCTGGAAAATTCCATGGACAGAAGAGCCTGGTAGGCTGCAGTCCATGGGGTCGCGAAGAGTCGGACACAACTGAGCGGCTTCACTTTCACTTTTCACTTTAATGCATTGGAGAAGGAAATGGCAACCCACTCCAGCGTTCTTGCCAGGGGAATCCCAGGGACGGGGGAGCCTGGTGGGCTGCCAACTATGGGGTCGCACAGAGTCGGACAAGACTGAAGCGACTTAGCAGGAGCAGCAGCAGCAAGGTCACAAAGAGTCGGACATGACTGAGCAACTTTCACTTTCACATGCACTGACCAAGTTAAATAATATATATTTGTGGGTCATATATAGACTTTAGAATGGAAAAAAAAAAAAAGCCTGGATTCAAATTTTCCATAAGAACAATCATGGAATCATGGGAGCTTTTATTTTTAATTTTTATTTGAGTATAGTTGCTTTACAATATTGTGTCATTTTCTGCTGTACAGAAAAGTGAATTAATCATATCCACAAGATTTGTTCTGTATCATATATGTATGATATATTAGTAAACATATATCCCCTCTTTCTTGGATTTCCTCCCATCTAGGTCAGTGCAGAGTACTGAATGGAGTTCCCTCTTCCATACAGTAGGTTCTTATTAGTTATCTATCTTATATATTTTATACTTAGTAGTGTATATATGTCTGTCCCAATCTCTCAATTCATCCCACCCTCTTTTCCTCCCTTGGTGTCCATACATCTGTTCTTTATGTTTGGGTCCATTTCCACTTTGCAAATATACATGCACTCAACTGTTTATTGCAGCATTATTTACAATTGCCAGGACATGAAAGTAACCTAAATGTTCATTGTCAGAAGAATGGATAAAGAAGATGTGATATATACATTCATATATATATATAATGGAATATTACTCAACCATAAAAAGGAACCAAATTGTCCTATCTACAGAGATGTGAATGGATCTACAGACTGTCACACTGAGTGAAGTAAGTTAGAAAGAGAAAAACAAATACCATATATTAACACATATGTGGAATCCAGCCATGAATATCTAGAAATGTATCAAATATTTTTTTGAGGCTCAGACACTTGGTTTATAGAGAAAGGATTGTAACTCTTCTCTCACAAAAAGATGGAAAATAGAATAAAAAATACATATTAAAAAGTGCCTAGTATAATGTCTGACAAACAGTAGATATTCTGTACATCTTAGAATCTGTTTCCTCTACCCTGGCAATTTCAGTCTAAGTTAGAATGACTTTGGGTCACAGGCAATAAAAAAGTCTCAATGGCTTCTAAAAAAGAAATGGATTATTTCATATACTGAGTACTCCAGAAATGAACCAGCTACATGATTGGTTTTTTTAGTGGCATAACGATGTCTTAGTTATTAGGTTTTCTTCATTTTTCTGCTCTAACACTCAGTGGCCAATTGAAAAAAGCAGATCCCTTAACATTTGGTCTCATCTTACAGTAGAAAAAAAATTTTCCTTGAAGTCCCTCAGCAGAACTCATTTCACAACTTTTAGACAATTACACGGAGAAAGAAATGGCAACCCACTCCAGTACTCTTGCCTGGAAAATCCCATGGCCTGGTAGGCTACAGTCCATGGGGTCGCTAAGACTCTGACACAACTGAGTGACTTCACTTTCACTTTTCACTTTCATGCATTGGAGAAGGAAATGGCAACCCACTCCAGTGTTCTTGCTTGGAGAATTCCAAGGACAGGGGAGCCTGGTGGACTGCCGTCTATGGGGTTGCACAGAGTTGGACATGACTGAAGCGACTTAGCAGCAGCAGCAGACAGTTACAAAGCACTTTCCATGTGTATCTTCATGCTGTATTCAAAATCTAACAAAGAGAATAGACTCTTGTGGTAGACTGAGCTCTGAGCCTCAGATAGGATCATCTTCCCTGAGGGGTGATAGGAAAAAAAAAAAAAAGAAAAATCTCTTGTATAGTTAAGTAGAAAGAAAAGGTAATGGGGTTTTGTTGGGCAACCAATTGGCTATACTTATACTGGGTTCTTGAAATACATTTTTTTTTTTTTTCCATTTAGTTGTTTTATGCTTAGAACAAATGTTCAAGTAGAAGAAGAATTCTTGGCTAACAGTGCTCAGATTTCCACCATGAGACATTCTAGTATCAAACTAAATAAATGGATTAGACTAGACATAGTAGCTTTTACCATGTATTAAAGAACCCCATTTTGAAATAAAAATTTTTAGCGGAATCTCAGTGTATGCATGCATGCATGCTAAGTCGTTTCAGATGTGTCAGAATCTCGCCAGGCTCCTCTGTCCATGGGATTCTCCAGGCAAGAGTGCTGGGCTGGGTTGCTGTGTCCTCCTCCAGGGGATCTTCCCGACCCAGGGATCAAAACTGCATTTCCTGTGGCTCCTGAATTGCAAGCAGATTCTTTGTTGCTGAGCTACCGGGGAAGCCCCATCCCAGTGTATGTAAGAGATAAGATAGATCTTCCTTTGAAATGAAGCATGGCATATCCTTGTGCTCCAGCTCACTATATGCCACTGTGAGCCACCTATTGAGAACATTTATTATGAACACCAGTATAGTAGATCTTTAGAGTTCTTCTAGCCTTTCAAATTTTCTCTATGTAATTGTCCATATGTCATTCTGCAGCAGTTTGCTAACACATCAGTTTATTCCATGACATCTTTGCTGGGCTGAATATATTTATAATACAACAAAGGGATGGTATAAAGATATCAGATGAATGATCATATAATTGAAATAGGCTAGTTTTAAGGAAAATGTAAAATCAAAACCAAAACATAATCATTGTAAGTTTATCCTGAAGCAATACAGGAGGTAGTGCAGGAGAATTCTGCTCCTGTAGAAAGGCAGTTGGCAAATTACCGCTTCACAATTCAGACCTTAGTGGCAGGTCTCAAAGTGGTGAAGCTGATTAAATCTGCAGCTTCTACTCACAGGTAAGGGTTAGGTCCTGAGTAGATAATCTGGGCAACAGAGTTCTTTAAAGCAATTCTGTGTGAATATTGGTTTCATCAATAAGTGGGTAACTTTTTAAAAGAAAAAAAAATTTAATGGTGATTTTAAGAAAAAAATAGACAACCTTTAACCAAATTAGGAGAACAGGAAAATGAATTACCTTGTTCAAAATAAATAAGGAAAAAACCTAGCTGACCAACAAACATTTTCTCAAAAGATCAAAACATTCTCTAATTTGATATCATAAATACAAAAGTGGTCATGCAAACATTGTCTAATTTAATGTCATAAATACAAAAGTGGTCATGCAAGGCCTGGGAAATAGTTAATCTCAGTAGATATTAATCAATTTGTTTACTGAATCTGAATTTCCCAAACAGTGGATCTTAGAGTCATTTGCTCAAAAGCAGGGTGACACTTAAAGATGGAGTAATAGTTGCCTACTTGACATGACATCGGGAGAAATCATGAAGGATGCTGGCCTGTGAGGGAGAATCTGAAGTTCCTCAGGGGAGCACTGAACCTCTGACTGTAATATCATGTAGATTTTTCCTCCTTATTAATATGCTTTAAATATTTTTCCTAAGTTGATATAGGCCAAAGCTTAGCATTCAGCTATAATATATAACCAGGCTTCCCTGATGACTCAGTGGCTAATAATCCACCTGCAATGCAGGAGACTCATGTTTGACACAAAGGTCCATATAGTCAAAGCTATGATTTTTCTGGTAGTCATGTATGGATTTGACAGTTGGACCATAAAGAATTCTGAATACATTTTAATCAGTTCTAATGAGATAGATGAAACTGGAGCCTATTATACAGACTGAAGTAAGCCAGAAAGAAAAACACCAATACAGTACACTAATACATATATATGAAATTTAGAAAGATGGTAATGATAACCCTGTATGTGAGACAGCAAAAGAGACACAGATGTATAGAACAGTCTTTTGGACTCTGTGGGAGAGGGAGAGGGTGGGATGATTTGGAAGAATGGATTGAAACATGTAAATTATCATATGTGAAACGAATTGCCGGTCTAGGTTTGATGCGTGATACAGGGTGCTCAGGGCTGGTGCACTGGGATGACCTAGAGGGATGGGATGGGGAGAGAGGTGGGAGGGGTGTTCAGGATGGGGAACACATGTACACCATGGCAGATTCATGTCAATGTATGGCAAAACCAATACAATATTGTAAAATTTAAAAATAATAATAATAATAATAAAATTTTTAAAAAGAATTCTGAGCATTGAAGAATTGATATTTTCAAACTGCAGTGCTGGAGAAGATTCTTGAGAGTCCCTTGGACTGCAAGGAGATCAAAACAGTCGATCCTTAAGGAAACCAACCCTGAATATTCATTGGAAGGCTTCAGCTGAGGCCGAAGCTCCAATACTTTGGCCACCTGATGCAAAGAACTGACTCACTGGAAAAGACCCTGATGCTGGGAAAGATTGAAGGCAGGAGGAGAAGGGGATGACAGAGGATGAGATTGTTGGATAGCATCACCGACTCAATGGACGTGAATTTAAGCAAACTCTTGGAGATAGTGAAGGAAAGGGAAACCTGATGTGCTACAGTCCATGGAGTCGCAAAGTGTTAGACAAGACTGAATGACTGATCACCAACAAAAAAATATATAAACCTGCCAACTCTAAATCTTTACTGAGAGATCCTATAATCTATTCATATGGAATATGCTTCTTTAATCTTTTTAGGGAAAGATCTTTAAGTCCCTTTAACCTTCAAAGTAAGACTAATGGAATACTGTATCATGGTGGTGGGAATGGGGGGAATCTTAGTGGATTTAATCAATGACCCAGATGATCCTACTTTATCAACTGCTTTAACTCATCCTCCAATAACTCAGCTCTTCAAAAAGTTATGAGACTTACATAAAATATTTTTTTTTTTGCAGTAAATGGAATAAATCATCCAAATGAACTTCTAGAAACACTGGAGTCCAATGTGATTCTGTAAGCTTCTGCTATGCCAATTTTCTTCCCTTAGCATAAATCACTCACTGAAAAGCTCTGGTATTTGTTTCAGTGTTTAGGAAAAGGGCTAAAAAGTTAGATATGCAATATTTAAATAGTAGTTTAGAATTTTAGACAATTAGGAGAAAGAACATTTTATTTTATTATTATTTTTTTTAATTTTTACTTTATTTTACTTTACAATACCGTATTGGTTTTGCCATACATTGACATGAATCCACCATGGGTGTATATGAGCTCCCAATCCTGAATCCCCCTCCCACATCCCACCCCATATCCTCTCTCTGGATCATCCCCGTGCACCAGCCCCAGGCATCCTGTATCCTGTATTGAACATAGGCTGGTATAAACTTCTATCTTGGGTGATCCTAAAATTCCATCTCAAGGTCAAAGCAAACTCACCTTCAGTGAATGGAGTCATCCCTAATTTGAGGCAGATCCCAAAACATTTAAACCATCATTCCTACACACCTGTTCACTTCAAATTCCCACCTCTTAGGGATGACTTTGGACTTGTGTTTTTGGTGTATTTTGATAAATCGTCTATGGATATCTTGGCTAAGACACATTTTAAGGAATATTCAGTACTATCAAGTGGATCATGATATGTCAAAAGAAAACAAAAGTAAATATTAATACTAACTGAGAGAACAATACAGGTATAATAGCCTTTGGAAGCTTGAGCTGCAAGGAAGGTGGGAGTGTGTGTCTGATGAACAGGACTAAGTACCTTGGAGTTGGCAAGTTTGGTGAAGGAGGTAACTGAGCTGGAACTGAGATGAACACAGAAGACCAATGAGAGAGAACTGACAATATTGTGCATGTCTAGCCCTGCTTAGAAGTAAGAAGAAATGCTAAGCACAAATAGAATAAGGTCAATGAAATTCTGGATGATTTTATGCCTGCTTCTTTATTTAAAATGACGGTTGTATAATATATACTCCACTTTCTTCATGAAGTTTTATGAAGTAACTGGAAGGATTGAGTTCGTGATGTGGAAAAAAAGAGGAAAACCTGAATGAACTTCTTGGGCAACCCAATATTTTGTAAATAATGGCTGTGTTGGGAGAATCTCACACTCGGACAGTCACTGGACGAGTTCATGGAACTCAATATATAGTTGCATGCGTGGCTAAAATTGGTTATAGCAAGCATAGTAAAGAGACATCACCAGATCATAAGGCAAAAAAGACACAAGCAGATCATAGAAAAACCCATGTGAGACTTCCTTATGCTTTCTCCTTTCCATGAGGGCTGACACAGATAGCAGCAATAAACATGCAATGACATATGTACAATGTTTCATCAAGGGAAGCCCATTTGACTCTGCTACTCAAAGTTTTTATATGAAACTGGCCATATAGCACGTATCTTCTGCCTAGTACTTCCTAAAATTTCAGACTCACAGAAGGAAAGCAGATATGCAGCATAAGCCACAGTGTTTGCACAAACAATGTAGGTATGGAAAACTGTTCTTATCAGTTGGAAAACTGTGGCAATACTCCAGAAATACAAGTTTCCAGATAGAAGTTAAGGACCAACCTAGCAGGCAGGATTTTCTAACTTTCAGGTCTGTTATGATAACTCTTTTCTTGTATGATAGCAGTTGTAAAATAGTATGCTTCCTATTGTTGTATAATAGAAATTATTAAATCTAAAAATAGTAAGTGATAATAAATAGTAATAAATAACAAATTAATAAAAGATGTAAAATGATATCACTAAATTACAAGAAAGTTAAGTAATGTGTAACAAAAAAAGGCACAAAATACATAGTCAAACATAAGTAAGAGATAAAAGAGATAAGAAAAAAGAGATAAAATATCCCCTCACTAAAAAGGAAACTAACTATAGGCAATATAGGAAAATACCACTAAACAATTTGAGGCTTCTATGCTTCCAAAAGCATTCAATTATAAAATACAGCTAAATGATAAATGTTGGTGGTTAAACCTCAAATATTGTAAGATAATATATAAAATACATTAAAAATTATATGATTCCATATCATATATTGCACATGTGAAACTGTTGATAGGTTAGTCTTAAACCATTACATTTGGCATTGAGTCTACTCAATTCACAGCTAAGAAAATGGAGAAGAATTTTCACAAAAGTGCCCTCAAAATGCTTATAAAATTCAGACATAAGATCTAAAGGGAAAGGTTAAAAGTACTTGAGTTACTGTTCAGTTCACTTCAGTTCAGTTGCTCAGTCCTGTCTGACCTTTGCGATCCCATGAATCACAGCACACCAGGCCTCCCTGTCCCTCACCAACTCCCAGAGTTCACTCAAACTCATGTCCATCGAGTCGGTGATGNGTTACTGTTCAGTTCACTTCAGTTCAGTTGCTCAGTCCTGTCTGACCTTTGCGATCCCATGAATCACAGCACACCAGGCCTCCCTGTCCCTCACCAACTCCCAGAGTTCACTCAAACTCATGTCCATCGAGTCGGTGATGCCATCCAGCCATCTCATCCTCTGTCGTCCCCTTCTCCTCCTGCTCTCAAAACCTCCCAGCATCAGGGTCTTTTCCAAAGAGTCAACTATTCACATGAGGTGGCCAAAGTATTGGAGTTTCAGCTTCAGTATCAGTCCTACCAATGTACACCAGGACTGATTTCCTTTAGGATGGACTGATTGGATCTCCTTGCAGTCCAAGAGACTCTCAAGAGTCTTCTCCATCACCACAGTTCAAAAACATCAGTACTTTGGCGTTCAGCTTTCTTCACAGTCCAATTCTCCCATCCATACATGACCACTGGAAAAATCATAGCCTTGACTAGACTGACCTTTGTTGGCAAAGTAATGTCTCTGCTTTTCAATATGCTGTCTAGGTTGGTCATAACTTTCCTTCCAAGGAGTAAGTGTCTTTTAATTTCATGGCTGCAGTCACCATCTATAGGGATTTTGGAGCCCCAAAAAATAAAGTCTGACACTGTTCCCACTGTTTCCCCATCTATTTGCCATGAACTGATGGGACCAGATGACATGATCTTAGTTTTCTGAATGTTGAGCTTTAGGCCAACTTTTTCACTCTCCTCTTTCACTTTCATCAGGAGGCTTTTTAGTTCCTCTTCACTTTCTGCCATAAGGGTGGTGTCATCTGCATATCTGAGGTTATTGATATTTCTCCCAGCAATTTTGTTTCCAGCTTGTGTTCTTCCAGCCCAGCATTTCTCAGGATGTACTCTGCATGTAAGTTAAACAAGCAGGGTGACAATATACAGCCTTGACATACTCCTTTTCCTATTTGAAACCAGTCTGTTGTTCCATGTCCAGTTCTAACTGTTGCTTCCTGACCTGCATATAGGTTTCTCAAGAGGCAGGTCAGGTGGTCTGGTATTCCCATCTCTTTTAGAATTTTCCACAGTTTATTGTGATCTAACAGTCAAAGGCTTTGGCATAGTCAATAAAGCACAAATAGATGTTTTTCTGGAACTCTCTTGCTTTTTCCATGATGCAGCAGATGTTGGCAATTTGATCTCTGGTTCCTCTGCCTTTTTTAAACCCAGCTGGAACATCTGGAAGTTCATGGTTCACGTATTGCTGAAGCCTGGCTGGGAGAATTTTGAGCATTACTTTACTAGTGTGTGAGATGAGCGCAATTGTGTGGTAGTTGGAGCATTCTTTGGCATTGCCTTTCTTTGGGATTGGAATGAAAACTGACCTTTTCCAGTCCTGTGGCCACTGCTGAGTTTTCCACATTTGCTGGCATATTGAGTGCAGCACTTTCACAGCATCATCTTCCAGGATTTGAAATAGCTCCACTGGAATGCCATCACCTCCACTAGCTTTGTTCATAGTGATGCTTTCTAAGGCCCACTTGACTTCATTTCCAGGATGTCTGGCTCTATGTGAGTGATCACACCATCGTGATTATCTGGGTCATGAAGATCTTTTTTGTACAGTTCTTCTGTGTATTCTTGCCACCTCTTCTTAATATATTCTGCTTCACACCATCGTGATTATCTGGGTCATGAAGATCTTTTTTGTACAGTTCTTCTGTGTATTCTTGCCACCTCTTCTTAATATATTCTGCTTCTGTTAGGTCCAGACCATTTCTCCATTTCTGTCCTTTATCAAGCCCCTCTTTGCATGAAATGTTCCTTTGGTATCTCAAATTTTCTTGAAGAGATCTCTAGTCTTTCCCATTTTGTTGTTTTCCTCTATTTCTTTGCATTGATCACTGAGGAAGGCTTTCTTAGCTCTTCCTGCTATTCTTTGGAACTCTGCATTCAGATGCTTATATCTTTCCTTTTCTCCTTGGCTTTTCACTTCTCTTCTTTCCACAGGTATTTGTAAGGCCTCCTCAGACAGCCATTTTGCTTTTTTGCATTTCTTTACCATGGGGATGATCTTGATCCCTGTCTCCTGTACAGTGTCACGAACCTCTGTCCATAGTTCATCAGGCACATGTCTATCAGATCTAGTCCCTTAAATCTATTTCTCACTTCCACTGTATAATCATAAGGGATTTGATTTAGGTCATACCTGAATGGTCTAGTGGTTTTCCCTACTTTCTTCACTTTAGGTCTGAATTTGGCAATAAGGAGTTCATGATCTGAGCCACAGTCAGCTCCTGGTCTTGTTTTTGCTGACTGTATAGAGCTTCTCCATCTTTGGCTGCAAAGAATATAATCAATCCGATTTCGGTGTTGACCATTTGGTGATGTCCATGGGTAGTCTTCTCTTGTGTTGTTGAAAGAGAGTGCTTGCTGTGACCAGTGTGTTCTCTTAGCAAAACTCTATTAGCCTTTGCCGTGCTTCAATCTGTACTCCAAGGCCAAATTTGCCTGTTATCCCAGGTGTTTCTTGACTTCCTACTTTTGCATTCCAGTCCCCTATAATGAAAAGGATATCTCTTTTGGGTGTTAGTTCTAAAAGGTCTTGTAGATCTTCATAGAGCCATTCAACTTCAGCTTTCCAGCATTATTGGTTGGGGCATAGGCTTGGATTACCGTGATATTGAATGGTTTACCCTGGAAATGAACAGAGATCATTCTGTTGTTTTTGCGATTGCATCCAAGTAGTGCATTTCAGACTCTTTTGTTGGCCATGATGGCTATTCCATTTCTTCTAAGGAATCCTGCCCACAGTAGTAGATCTAATGGTTATCTTAGTTAAATTCACCCATTACAGTCTATTTTAGTTTGCTGATTCCTTGAATGTCAACATTGACTCTTGCCATCTCCTGTTTGATCACTTCCAATTTGCCTTGATTTATGGACCTGACATTCCAGGCTCCTATGCAATATTGCTCTTTACAGCATTTGACCTTGCTTCTATCACCAGACACATCCACAACTGGGTATTGTTTTTGCTTTGGCTCCATCCATTCATTCCTTCTGGAGTTATTTCTCCACTGAGCTCCAGTAGTGTATTGGGCACAGACCCAGGGAGTTCCCCTTTCAGTATCCTATCATTTTGCCTTTTCATACTGTTCATGGGGTTCTGAAGGCAAGAATACTAAAGTGGTTCACCATCCCCTTCTCCAGTGGACCACATTCTGTCAGACCTCTCCACCATGACCCACCTGTCTTGGGTGGCCCCAAACAGCATGGCTTAGTTTCATTGAGTTAGACAAGGCTGTGGTCCATGAGTTACTGTACCAATAGACAAGTGAATGATTCAAAACTCTCTATAAGTGTATGCCGCTGCTGCTGCTGCTAAGTCACTTCAGTCGTGTCCAACTCTGTGCGACCCCACAGACGGCAGCCCACCAAACTCCCCATCCCTGGGATTCTCTAGGCAAGAATGCTGGAGTGGGTTGCCATTTCCTTTTTCAATGCATGAAAGTGAAAAGTGAAAGTGAAGTCACTCAGTCGTGTCCGACTCTTAGTGACCCCATGGACTACAGCCTACCAGGCTCCTCTATTAGAAGATTGTATATACCAAGGAAAGCACCAGAGGGCTTAATCTAAAACATGGAGGATTTAGGTTAGATAAAAGGAAGAAATTATGGATAGTCAGAGTTACTGAACACAGATATGTATCATAGATTCTCCCTTGGAGACATGAAGATTTGAAGGGCTTAAACAGTAAATAGTTTGAAATCCTAGATTGAAGAGTGTAAAATCAATACAAATTTCTTATGTCTAAATCTAGCTCCATTAACTGTGTAATCTTGTACACAGTATCTATTTCTCTGTTCCTCAGTTTCCTCATCCATAAAAATAAGACAGCAATCACATTGTTGGGGCCTCCTCAGTGGCTCTGCAGTAAAGAATCTACCTGCAATGGAGGAGACACAGGTTCAGTTCCTAGGTCCAGAAGATCCCCTGGAGAAGAAAACTGACAACCCACTCCAGTATTCTTGCCTGGGAAATCCCATGAACAGAAGAGCCTAGTGGGCTACAGCCATGGGGTCACAAAGAGTTGGGACACAACAATCACATTGTTGTGTATGGAAAATACAGGTTAAAACACTAGCATAGGACCTTCTGTCTCCCTAAACACTAGATGCCCATTAGCTAACATTGACCACTTCTGTGGGTAATAGACTATATACCAATGTGCTACCTGAGTGATGAATGAAGAGGAATGGTGGAACAATGAGGTTATAGAAATGAACCATAAAGAAACATATGAACTAGTAGAGAAGACAGTCATAGACTTATCTACAAACCACATCTTGGAGCTGGTACTGAGGACTGATAGCCTGAAAGTGGAAAGACATAGGTGCCAGCATTCAGACAGTGATAGATCATGATGTTTCATGTACAGGGCTAATGAGTTATCTGTGAAAATGTGTGAATTTAGAGTGTAGGGAGACAAAAGTGGAACCTGTTTTATCCTCATTTAGTGGGACTGTTTCAGTATATTACGACTTCCTATGGTTTGAAAAAACTGAATGCTAGTCGTTCAGTTGTGTCTGACTCTTTGTGACCCCATGAACTGTAGCCTGCCACTCTCTCCTGTCCTTGGAATTTTCCAGGCAAGAATACTGGAGTGGGTAGCCATTCCCTTCTCCAGGAGATCTTTCCAACCCAGGGACTGAACTCAGGTCTCCTGCATTGTAGAAAGATTCTTTACCATCTGAGCCACCAGGGAAGCCTATTCCTATCCAAATAAGCCTATTTGAGTGAGTTGATAACAGTTTGATTATGTGGATAATTTCTCTCTGTGTCTGTGTGTGTGTGACGTGGCATTTGATCCTATCTAAAAGCTATCTAAGACATACTGATGGCCACCCTCTGTCTATAGTCTCTGCTTCAGCCACTCCATTTCAGTGTTTTTAAGTGCTAACAAGTGTTAAATATAACTATAACACAGATTTGTTCTCAAAATTCAGAAAAACTAAAAAAAATTTTCAGAAAAAATTTTCATTTAACACATAATTACATATTAATAATAATTTATAAATAATTACCAGGAATAAATATATTTCTAGAAAATAATCTTACAAATGTCTAAGACATTAAAAATGAAATATTTAAACTATTTTTTCCATTGCTTTTCCCATTTCAACTATCAAAAATGAATAAAATCCTATCTAGGTACTTTTGGTTGTATCAGTTCAATTCAGTTCAGTCACTCAGTCGTGTTGACTCTTTGTGACCCCATGAATTGCAGCACACCAGGCCTCTCTGTCCATCACCAACTCCCAGAGATCACTCAAATTCATGTCCATTGAGTCGGTGATGCCATCCAGCCATCTCATCCTCTGTCATCCCCTTCTCCTCCTGTCCCCAATCCCTCCCAGCATCAGAGTCTTTTCCAATGAGTCAGTCAGCTCTTCGCATGAGGCGGCCAAACTATTGGAGTTTCAGCTTTAGCATCAGTCCTTCCAAAGAACACCCAGGACTGATCTCATTTAGAATGGATTGGTTGAATCTCCTTGCAGTCCAAAGGACTCTCAAGAGTCTTCTCCAACACCACAGTTCAAAAGCACTCAGCTTTCTTCACAGTCCAACTCTCGCATCCATACATGACCACTGGAAAAACCATAGCCTTGACTAGACAGACTTTTGTTGACAAAGTAATGTCTCTGCTTTCGAATATGCTGTCTAGGTTGATCATAACCTTCCTTCCAAGGAGTAAGAGTCTTTTAATTTCATGGCTGCAATCACCATCTGCAGTGATTTTGGAGCCCCCAAAAATAAAGTCAGCCACTGTTTCCACTGTTTCCCCAACTATTTCCCATGAAGTGATGGGACTGTATGCCATGATCTTAGTTTTCTGAATGTTGAGCTTTAAGCCAACTTTTTCACTTAGGCATATCAAAAAGTGTCATCATATAATTAACATTTCATCATGTATACATAATATCAAATAATATTATTAAATTTTTCTTAATGATACATTTTTGTTGTTTGAAAATATAACTGAAGTGAACAAGTAGTCTCATAAACACATCAATGAGACTGTGATTTGGACTATCACTGAATTTGTGGTTATAGTCCCTGTTTAAGGTATAGTTTAAACTGGATTACCTTCAAATAAGTTGAATAGAACCGAAGCCAGTGAACTCTGATTTTTCACTCAGGTAAAAGCTATTTTCTAAGCACTCTACTGTGAAATCTGCCAATATATAGGAAAAAGAAAAGCAAAAATGATTTACCAACTGAATAGACCAAGGCAATTTTACTGTATGTGCATTCTTAATGCTTAATACAACAATGGACTACCTTTTGGACTGGGTTAAAGGATGGCTTTTTACATAATGCATCCCCACAAACAAAAGCAAAATATGGGAAGGAAAATGGAAGGAAAACCTAATTGTCACTTTTTACTCTCATGTTATCTTTTCTGTGCCTTGAGCTGTGGTGCACTTAAAAAGCAGCTTTTTGTGAAGAACAGATATACAAACTACAATAAGAAATAAAAGTTGACCTTTAGCAGATACATAGCACTTATGTGATGAATAAAGATACAAACATGGTAAGCATTAAGGTAAAAGATTTAAAATATATTCTGCCTGGGTCCCCAAACAACTCTTGACTAGATTTTTCTAGATTCCCAAGCATCACAAAATAATAGCCGTGGGTCACCATTCATCATCATTATCAGGATAACAGTAAAAATAATACCTGCATGTATTTGATTTTTTTTTTTTTTACTTGCAGCAAAATCACTGGAATAAGATATCTACAGTCCAAAGCAAGTAAGCAAGTGTTAGTCATTCAGTCGTGTTTGACTTTTTGCCACCCCATGTACCATAGCCCACCAGGCTCCTCTGTCCTTGGAATTCTCCAGGCAAGAATACTGGAGTGGGTTGCCATTTCCTTCTCCAGGTCATCTTCCCAATTCAGGGATCAAACCCGGGTCTCCCACATTGCAGGCAGGCTCTTTATTGCCTGAGCCACCAGGAACAGTGTAAGTCTCTCTCTAAAGGCAGCGAGACATTTCTGTGCCTTGGTACAAAAAGATGAAATGCTTAAAACACTAGTGTAAATTAAAAACATACCTTGATTTAAATGCTACTGAACACTAATGTTTTACATTCCTCCTCTATTTCTAGAGCAAAGGTCCACCCAAAAGGGGGTGATGCATTCCTAAATGTGCACAGAAGGATTCACTGGGCTAAAGAAATAAGATGTTACAACTTCTCCTTCTATTCACTGCTTAATTAAATAGTAAGAAGAAATAAATTTAAGCTTTTTTAAAAAATATTTTATATTAAGTGTTATATTATATTATGGAAACATAGTTGATTAAATGTTGTATTAGTTTCCGTCATACAACAAAGTGATTCAGTTATACATGTACTTGCAGCTATTCTTTTTCAGATTCTTTTCCCATTTAGGTTATTACAGAATATTGGGATGAGTTTCCTGAGCTGTACAATAGATTTTTGTGGGCTTCCTATTTTAAACATAGCCCAGTGTATACATATCAATCCTAAACTCCCAATCTATCTCCCATCCACTTCTCCCTAGTAACCACAAATTCATTCTCTAAATATGTGAGTCTGTATCTGTTTTGTAAATAAGTTCACTTGTATCATTAAAAAAAAAGATTCCACATATAAGTTATATTATATATTTGTCTTTGTCTGAAATGTTGGGCTGGGTGAACCATAAGCTGGAATCAAGGCTTCTGGGAGAAATATCAACAATCTCAGACATGTAGATGATACCACTCTAATCACAGAAAGTGAAGAGGCACTAAAGAGCCTCTTGATGAGGGTGAAAGAGGAGAGTGAAAATGCTGGCTTAAAACTCAACATTCAAAAAACTAAGATCACGGTATCTAGTCCCATTGGTTCATGGCAAATAGACGGGGAAACAATGGCAACAGTGACAAACTTTATTTTGGGGGCTCAAAAATCACTGCAGATGGTGACTGTAGCCATGAAATCCAAAGATGGCTGCTCCTTGGAAGAAAAGCTATGACAAACCTAGACAGCATATTAAAAAGGAGATACATTACTTTGCCGATGAAGATCCATATAGTTAAAGCTATGGTTTTCCCAGTAGTGAGAGTAGGACCATGAAAAGACTGAGCACCAAAGAATCAATGCCTTTGAACTGTGGTTCTGAAGAATACTCTTGATAGTCCCTTGGACTGCAGGATCAAACCAATCAATCATAAAGGAAATCAATCCTGAATATTCACTGCAAGAACTGAAGCCCCAAAACTTTGACCACCTGATGTGAAGAGCCAATTCATTGCAAAAGACCCTGATGCTGGGAAAGATTGAGGGTGGGAGGAGAAAGGGACAACAGAGGATGAGATGGTTGGATGGCATCATTGACTCAATGGACAAGAGTTCGAACAAATTCTGAGAGATCGTGAAGGACATGGAAGCCTGTCGTTTTGCAGTTTACAGGGCTGCAAAGAGTCAGACAGGACTTAGCGACTGGACAATAACAACTATCTCTGGGTCTATCTATGTTGCTGCGTTGGGCCCTTATTCATTGAGTACAACAAAGTTCTGTTTCTACAGAGGACGGCAGTATCTCAAGGCAAACGCTGAAGAAACAGAGAGTAGGGGCTGACAAGGAAGTTCTATCTTGCTCACCTGACGTGTTTGCTTTCAGCACTTTCTGACTTGCTGCATTTTATAAGGGTGAAGAAAGGGAAAGCATTAGTCTCTCTGCTGTGTCCAGCTGTTTGTGAACCCATGGACTGTAGCCCGCCAGGCTGCTCTATCCATGGAATTCTCCAGTAAAGAATACTGGAATGAGTCACCATTTCCTTGTCCAGGACATCTTCCTGACCCAGGGATAGATCTTGAATCGTCTCATTTCAGGCAGATTCTTTACCATTTGAGCCACTAGGGTAGCCCAGTTTATAAAGATG
The DNA here is from genome assembly GCA_006410635.1 of Cephalophus harveyi. Taxonomy (NCBI): domain Eukaryota; kingdom Metazoa; phylum Chordata; class Mammalia; order Artiodactyla; family Bovidae; genus Cephalophus; species Cephalophus harveyi. Next base: position 412,247 of record SJYT01051070.1, on the reverse strand, counting down.
AGTCTGGTTAAAGGAGTTCATATACACAACATCACCTAGTTTTATTGAAACTAACACTTTTGAAAAGCACTATAAAAAGATTCTTCAAAACTATTGAGGAAAATCCTACTAGGCAAGCAAAGAAAACAGCAGGAGAATGGCTGAGCCAGTAAGTCCCTTAGTAACAGTTCTTCACCCTTATTATGCAGTAGAAACCATGATGATCTAATCAAATCTGACATGAAGTTGGCAAAAAATACATAACAATATCAAGTAAACGATGAAATATGGATTTATGTCCACTATCATTAATGACAAACCCTGCCTCAGCAAGGTTTTGTGCTTGGAAGTTTAGCTAATAATAGAACTGCACTTCAATGCAATTTGCACTGATATATATATATATATATATATATATATATTTTTTTTTTTTTTTAACAATGGAAAATCCAGTTTAAAGTTTAAAATTATTGCTTCAGTGAGCAACTGGACTTATTTATACTAAATTAGACATTTTAACCATGTTAAGTGATATAATTTATTTTTCCTACATTGCCTCAACTAATGGCATATTTCAGTATTTGCTTATTGGTTTATTGCTTTATAATGAATAATGTAATTCAAAGATGTATGGCTGTTTTATACAAATTTGAGCACTGAGGATTTGAAATAATACAACACATTATGTGGAAAATTTCAGATAATTCATGGAAAACAATAAAATAATAAGTAAAAATTAAAATTGAATCAATAAATACTTTCGGAGCAGGTAATCGAAATGAGTTGTTCCTATGTTTAGACAAACGCCACTTTACTAGTTTCCCCCAGTGTACCTCAACATCATTTATAGAAGAGGAAACTCTGCTTTAAGTGATTTTCATGACTATCTGGCTATTTCAACATTAATCGTTATTATTAATCAAAAATGACTTTTACAATTATGCAACAATGTCAACCAAATTTCTTCACATGATGGTTCTGATCATGATTCTAAAAACTTATGCCTGACAATGTATTACTTAGATTAACTGTCATAAAATTATTTGAAGAAGAAAAAGATTAGTGCTATAACACACTGTATGATTAGATATATCATTTGAAATATTAAAGTTAAGGCTGAGAACATCAAATATGTCATTAAGGTCAAGTATATCCCAATAGCTATATATTCAGGTATTTTGAAAATATGTTATTTTCATTTATTCTCATATATTTGATACAAAATTTAATTAACTAATTTAATTTTTCTTTTATTTCACTTATGTTATTAGAAAATTATTTAAAAATATTTAATTATATGAGATCTTTAAAAATGTTTTCCTTGAATGGAATATGAGTTTTGTTTACTTCTCAAATAACAATAATATATTTACTTGTGATTTTTAAAGCAGAATTACCAATTGTGTTTGACTTCATTAGAGTGAAAATTTGTTTTCACCTGCTAGGTATTCATCAGTTGAACAGTAGGAATTCAGTCTAGTGTATCTGTACAAATATTAAAAAGCTAGTCATGGCTAACTCAGCTGTTAAAATTATATGTGATCATTTTAACTGACAATTTATATTTCAATGTTTATTTCAAATATGTCTCATAATGATCATCCTCAAGGAAAAACGTATTATTTAAAACTCTGCCCCAAATTCCTAAACATACCTCTGTTAAAGAAATAATAGCAGAAAATAGCACTTCGGTTCCAGAATTAGGTTCCTGCTTACCAATTGCTCTTAAGATAAATCATTTAAACCAGGTGTTTTGAATTCTTTCAAATATTGTTTGCTGAACAAATAAATTTTTGACATAAGGTACATATCACAAAAGGGAATAAGATCATCAATATTTTCTTGTGATAATTTCTGGCAAGAGGTAATGAGGTTTATATAATATTAGGAAATTGACCCTGAATATTCATTGGAAGGTCTGATGCTGAAGCTGAAGCTCCAATATTTGAGTCACCTGATGCAAAGAGTTGACTCATTGGAAAAACCTGTGATGCTGGGAAAGACTGAGAGCAGGAGGAGAAGGGAGCAATAGAGGATGAGATGGTAAGATGGCATCACAGACTCAATGGACATGAGTGAGCAAACTCCAGGAGATACAGAAGGACAGGGAAGCCTAGTGTGCTGCAGTCCACTGGGTCACAAAGAGTTGGACATGATTTTGTGACTGAGCAACTACAACAATTATATAATCTTGGACAACTCATACTTTTCTTGGTCCACCTACCATATAAAATGGTTAAAAGCTTTCAATGGAATATTTTGGAGTTGTTAACAGGAATTCATATATGTGAAAGAACTATGCAGAATTTAAAGACCATGGAATAGGTAACATTACTCTTATCTATGATGCTAACTTGAATGTTTCTTCTTTTAATGATATGGCTCTGTTTTAAAGTTTCCATTCTGAATTTCACTTTTTCGTCCCTTAGAATTTTTAGATTTATTCCTAAATCCATTAAAAATTTCAATTTTATTGGGCTGAGAAAATGATGTTCTGAAAAATGTGCAAGAGAGTTTTGCATAAGAGCTCCAAGAGTAATCATACACCGCCAAATGAGAAAAAAAAACAGTATTTAAATTTTTAAATGATTATATAACTTTTAGGAAAAATATTAAAATATGTCATGCTTCTAAATAAGTTATTCAATGATAGTAAAGAATTTTTTTAATGTTTTTAGACATTTCTGGGCTAGTTTTATGTTTATGCTAGTTTATTTTGCTCTACTTTCACTTTCATTGATGTGTGAAGTCTTGACTAGAATAATAATTATTCTCAGTGTGATTTTAAACTTTTACACTTAAGAAAAGGCCGTTTGTTACATATAAATATTGCAAATGAACAGCGGATGTGAGTGCTCAGTCGTGTCCCACTCTTTGCAGCCCAGTGGACTGTAGCCCATCAGGCTCCCCATCTATGGAATTTACCAGGCAACAATACTCGAGTGGGTTGCCATTTCCCTCTTCAGGGGATTTTCCTGACCCAGGGATCCTGCAACTCCTACATTGGCAGACAAATTCTTTACCACTGTGTCACCCACGAAACCCAAAAGAACAGAGCACTCCGTAATTTGATAGTGTATCCACTGGTATTTGATATATGTGGTACTATAAAATCTAAGCAGGACTGACTGCATATCTAAGGAAACAAATATATTTAAGTTATTATTTAAATGCATTAATAATAATATTCAAATTACTGATGATACTTTCATAAATGAAGAAAATGAGATTCAAAAAGTCTCAATGAATTGCCAACTTTCCCCAGAGAGCAAGAGTCTAAGTAGCATTTGAATCCAGTGTATCATCAATGCTGATATTTTGTTTATTTAAACTACAATGCCTCACACATCATAATACGTTTTGTCAAATAAAACTCTGGAAATAGCTCTGGCTATTTAAAATCTCATGATAGTTTGACATGAAAACACTAATGTTTTGATTACTAGATGAATGACATATGTAAAATAATATTTATTAATCACAATTGTGTTTAAAAAATCATACTAAGGGCAAAGAAGTTTTTAAAAGTAAGTGGTGCTTCTGAAAAGTGAGTGAACGTTTTGATCACTTAAACTATAAGTGACACTACCTCCTATCTGCACAGTATTTACATAGCACTACATATTTTCTCATTTACTTTAATAAACATTTAAATATACTTCTCATTTTAAAACAATAAATGAATATATTAATTCTAAGGATAACCTATTTGCTAAATATCCCAAATCTAATAAGTCTTAAGAGCTTATCTCTTGATCAAGAGCTTTTTATTTCTTCCCCATTGAATTAGTCAGAGAAGGCAATGGCACCCGACTCCAGTACTCTTGCCTGGAAAATCCTATGGATGGAGGAGCCTGGTATGCTGCAGTCCATGGGGTCGCTAAGAGTTGGATATACTGAACAACTTCGCTTTCACTTTTCTCTTTCATGCCTTGGAGAAGGAAATGGCATCCCACTCCAGTGTTCTTGCCTGGAGAATCCCAGGGACAGGGGAGCCTGGTGGGCTGCCATCTATGGGGTCGCACAGAGTTGGACATGACTGAAGTGACTTAGCAGCAGCAACAACCCAGGAATCTTCTCTGTGGTGTTGGAGAAGACTCTTGAGAGTCCCTTGGACTGCAAGGAGATCCAACCAGTCAATCCTAGAGGAAATCAACTCTGAATATTTGGAAGGACTGATACTGAAGCTGAAACTCCAATACTTTGGCCACCTGATTTGAAGAACTGACTCATTTAAAAAGACCCTGATGCTGAGAAAGACTGAAGGCAGGAGGAGAAGGGGACAACAGAAGATGAGATGGTTGGATGGCATCACCAACTCAATGGACATTAGTTTGAGTCAACTCCGGGAGTTGGCAATGGACAGGGAGGCCTGGCATGCTGCAGTCTGTGGGGTAGCAAAGAGTTGGACATGACTGAGTGACTGAACTGAACTGAACTGAACCCAGGAGTCTAAAGATTCTATAATTGTGTGTATAACTCTGTGTGTACTGGCAGTCCACTGGCCTCATAGCTTTCCATAAGCTCAATAAACTTTATAATTGCACAATTCAAAACTCAAAGAACCACAGTTGACTCTTGATAAACCAAAGTGGAAAGGAATATTGAAAAGAATGCATGTGCATGTGTTTGCTCTGTCATGTCAGACTCCTTGTCATCCCATAGACTGTAGCCCACCAGGCTCTTCTGTCCATGGGATTATCCCAGCGGAATTCTAGAGTGGGTTGCCCTTTCCTCCTCCAGGAGATATTCCTGATCCAAGGATCAAACTCGAGTCTCCTGTGTCTCCTGCATGGCAGGTGAATTCTTTTCCACTGAGCAACCTGTGAAGCTCCCAAAATAACACATGCATATATATAACTGGATCAATTTTCTGTTCAGCAGAAATAAACATAATGATATAAATCAACTATACTTCAATAAAAAGTTTTCAAAGACAAAAAAATATGACAGTTTAACACATTTTCAATTGTTGCTGTTTGATCAGTTTGGCTCACTCACTGTAAAGGATGGTACTTCTTCAGTATTCTAGATAGACACTGGATTTTATGTACAAGTTATTGAAAGCTTGAAACTAAATTGAGCAATGATGGACCATGGATATTCAATGCCTGGCATTTCTCAATAATGGATACTACACATTACCATTCATAGAGTGAGTTTGGTCTGAGGATCCTCCAGCAATGCCATTTTAGGCATGGTGGGGACAGGTAAAGGGATATTGCACCACTCTACAAAGGTGGTGATGATGTTCTTAGGAAATTCTTATGGTTAGCACTGGTAGGTGCTCTGCCTGAACTGAAAGAAACACCATTAGTACCCTCCTCATTGGGCTTCTCAGATGGCTCATGGGTCAAGAATCCTGCTGCAATTCAGGAGACAGAGGAGACATAGGTTCAGTCCCTGGGTTGGGAAGATTCCCTGGAGAAGAAAATGAAATACACTCCGGTACTCTTGTCTGGGAAACCCCATGGACAGAGGAGCCTGGTGGGCTACCATCCATGGGGTTTCAGATGGTTGGACACGACTGAGTGACTAAGCACACGCGTGCACATTCCTCACTGAGAATGGGCTCTCTCTTCATTTCCAGCCCATCCTCTCCTTGTGAGTAGCAAATGGAAATACTTTCCAAAGCTTCTGTGGCACTCCAGCTCCTCAGGAAGCTAGAATACTCATTCTCAAAGAAACCAAGTCTCAGACACATAAAATCAGATTCCAAACCCCCTCTTCCTTTTCCCCTATTCCCCTCCCCCAATAAAAGCCCTTCACTAGAATTTGTTCAAATCTTCCTTAGATTTTTGACAGCCAAGGTTAAGAACCATTAGCATAGAGCTTCTCTGTTCAGTAAAGCCACCTTAGTAAAAGCCTATGAGAGGTCATTAACACATACAGAGAACTGGCTGAGTATCATTCCCAAACAGGAATTTATAAGTTTTTCTTTCTTCATGACTTTTTTGGGTACCAGCATCCAGCTACCACAGCTACCAAGGCCACATCCATCTCAAGGGATCTATAAAGCTCTCACTAGTTCACCAGATTGCCCTGATCCTAGGTTGTAGACCTGTGTGGACCATGATTGTATACACACACACACACACACACACACACACATATGGGACCATGAGAAAAAAAAAATATATATATATACACACACGTGTGGGAACCTCAATTTGACTTTAGCACATTTAACTCTGTAAGAATTTAGAAACAATTTTCTGAATACAAAAGGGAACTCCTGGACTTCTCTGGTGGTACAGTGAATAAGAATCCACCTTCCAATGCAGGGATTTGGGTTTGAGTCCTGTTCGGGAAGATTCCAAATGCCACAAAGCAGCTACAGCCCGTGTGCCATGACTACTGAGCCTGTGTACTGCAACTACTGAAGCCTGCTGCCCTAGAGCCTGTGCTCCCGAAGAGAAGCCCCGGCAGTGAGAAGCCTGTACAATCGCAACTAGAAGGTAACCGCTGTTTGCTGCAACTAGAAAAGCCCTTGCACAGCAACAAAGACCTAGTGTGGCCAAAAAATAAACAAATAAATATACAGAACAATTTCCAAAAGGACTCCCTATATTTTATGTTGGGCCGCTTGTTTAGAAAGTTGAATATTGTGCAAAACAAACTGATATATTGAAAACTGCTCAATTACCTGTTATTCTGTCACTGACAAAAACTTCTCTTCCAAGGTAAAATAGCTATGCTAATCCATTAGCCCTTTTATTGTCTGGTTATCAAGAGACATGACTGGCACTTAGGATTTGAGAGCATGCAAATTATTTCTTAATCTTTATATATTCCCTGAATTCTCAATTAGCCTAAGAAATGAGAAGGGAGGAAAAGTATTATTCCTTAACAAGTCAGCATAGCTGATAAATTTCTTTTTAACTGCACTGTTGTTTAGATTTTTTTTTTTTTTGCATTTACAGTGAATATCATTCATGTCGTCCACTATAGAAAGACGTTTTCCTTAGGGTATTTCCCTCTAACTATTCTAGTTTCAGCCATATCACTCACTGTAACAGCTGAGATTAATGCAGCTTTTCAAAGATCTTTAAGCAAGAATATTCAGATGCTTTAGCAGCTGCCCAGCTTCTTAAGAACTCACTAATCCTTTAATCTCCAGACACTTTTTTTTTCATAAAAGATTCACAAGCAAAACAAATGCAATATGGATCAAAAAATTTAATCAGAATGCTTAAAATGCAATTACATTCATCAGGGTGTTCTGTTAGGCTGGGTATTAAATCTGGGCTTTATTCAATATCCTCCTTTTATTATAAAGCAATATTTTTCCACTCTGTAAACCATCTGATCCCTAGGCTAATGTCCTCTCTGCTAAATATTAAAAAAGAGAGAACACTATGAAAAACGAGCTGTAAAAATATCCCACTTATTTCAATGAGAAAAAGTTCAAATTCGACTTTTTCTGAAATCTTGTCTTATAAATGACCAGATAGTTTGACCACCTGTAAGTTATACTTTCAAACAGTAGCTGCAGGGTTGTTATCCTACTTTAAATGTCAAGTGTACATCCTGCTACACAACCTCTTGATTGAGTAAAAATTGTCCACAATTTAAATTTGAATATAATAGTCTATTGTTCAAAAATCAGCCTTTGCAAGGTTTAGAGGAATGTTGGCTTCTTCATGCAAGCTGAGTAGCCTCATACGTAAAGAAACAAAAATCCATCTTGTTTATATCTCTCCAGTTCTCTATTCCACATCTAATAGCATTCAACTATAACAATGGCTTTGGAATAAAGAGCTGTCCAGCACAGCATGATTTGAAACAGCTGGGTGCTTCTTCTAAGTCTACACCCCAGCTGTAACATGGTGGCTGGAGTTTTGTAAGACATATGGAAGTTAAGTGAGGCAGGCAAAGGAGTTCAGAGATTTCCCCCTGACAAACGTAGAGTAAAGAAAGCTTACTCAAAGATGCAGATGCACTTAGACCTAGGCTTTGCTTAATATTTAATGAACTGTTCATAAAATTTGTAAGTGGCCCAATTATGCATTAATCCAATTTGTCTTTCTTCCCAAAGTGACCTTTTGCAAATTAAAAAAACAAAAATCGCTTAATTCCAATTTTTCCAGGTTAGGTACAATTGATCAGTACATTATTGTAATCCTTTAATCAGTAATCAAGTGATTATTACAATAATGTTAAAATCTATTATGTGTAAATAATTCAGTTGCCCCTTATGCTACTCCCAACTGAGTCCACATGACAACTACAAGGCCCAGCAAGGAAATTAAAGGTTTCAAGTGACTCGATGCACAACTGGCTGTACATTCTCTGAAGACTAGGAAACTGCCACAGGCAACGATACCACACTACAATGACTACCGTAGTAACTCTCACTGGCAATGAGAGCTCTCAATTTTTGAGGGCTTTCTATGTGCCAGGCTCAATATGGAAAATATGAATTTTCATATTAATTCACAGTAATTAATAGATGGACTAGATCATGTTTTATTAATCAAGAGTTCAGTACCACAGACAAGACAGCGCTAGTTAGATTTTTTTGTTTTCTCACCACTGCAAGATATCTAAAACTAAGTAATAATAGTAATTATCTTCACATTCTGAGGAGTTTAGATTCTGATGTGTTCACAATTATATGTATTAAGTTTAAGGTAGGACACTGGGACCTTGCCATCTGATTCAAAGGTTGTTTTGACCCCCTCTGCCTGATAGGTGATACAATTATGGAACTGCAGCTGATATAAATTGTTTGAGAGACTCATGTTTGAAATAAATTATACTTTTAAAACTAATTGGTCTGCAATAAAACTAAGAACAGATAAAATGGCATACACATAATTTTGTTTTGAATAAAAAATTGACAGAGGATGACAAAATTTGACCTGAAAATGTGGGACTAAGTTAAAAAAAAGGAAAAGATACATATATAAAAGCTTTCTAAAAAAATCCACAAAGAAGAATATATCAGATAATATGTATTAATGCAGCAAATCATTCTTTTAAAATCTACAAGGAAAAGTATGTATCCTGAAAATTGATTTGGCATGGAAAAAAGGCAGAATGGAAAATTATGTCCAAAAAAACATGGTCAGAGATTAAACTGCCTTAATATTGTTCAACCCAGAAAATACCTTTAAAATCTGAATTAGGGCAAAATAGCAGAAGCAAAGCATCTAATGGATTCAATTATTTTGAATTCATTATAGTTTCCTCCTTTGCTAAACTAGAAGCCTTTACTTCTTTTTCATATTTATATTAAAAAAAAAAGATTTGCCTAAAGTTCTAAAATATAATAAATAAATACATGTGAGCTGAATAACATGGTTACGGTAAAACTCAACCTTATGCGTGATCCCAAAATGGCTATATTTATCAGAATCACACATTATATTTCTGATTGAGACTATATATGTGTGTGTGTGTGTGTGTGTGTGTGTATATATATACAGAGAGAGAGAAGGAAATGGTACCCTCACTCAGGTATTCTTGGACAGAGGAGCCTGGAGGGCTATAGTCCATGGGGTTGCAAAGAGTAGGATATAACTGAAGTCACACACTTATATATCTTCCCCTAGCTCCTGAACAGGGCTCCTGACACCCTTGTAAATTCCTAAGTGATAAGAGACTAGAAGCCCCCTTTGTTAAAATGAGGCAACTTTGGATAGACTCCTCAGATGGCACCTAGATCACAACTAGTCACCGAAAGATTAAGCCATAATTAGAAGCTGGGTATTTTCAGCCTCATGCTCCAGAGAGGGGAAAGGGGCTGAAAGTGTAGTTAATAACTGATCATGCCCAAAGAGGAAGCCTGTATAGAATCCTAGTAAAGGTCATTCAGAGAGCTTCCGGGTTGGTGAACATGTGGAGGTTCTGGGAAAGTGGGAGCAGAGAGGGCATAGGAGCTCCACACCCCTCCACATGTACCTTGCCTTACACATCTTTTTCACTGGATATCTGTATCCTTAATTAGACCCTTTAATAAACTAACAGAACAGCCCTGGGATTTCTTTGGAAGGAATGATGCTAAAGCTGAAACTCCAGTACTTTGGCCACCTCATGAGAAGAGTTGACTCATTGGAAAAGACTCTGATGCTGGGGGGGATTGGGGGCAGGAGGAGAAGGGGACGACCGAGGATGAGATGGCTGGATGGCATCACGGACTCGATGGACGTGAGTCTGAGTGAACTCCGGGAGTTGGTGATGGACAGGGAGGCCTGGCGTGCTGCGATTCATGGGGTCGCAAAGAGTCGGACACGACTGAGCGACTGAACTGAACTGAATAAACTAACAAGCATAGGTGTTTTCCTAAGTTCTGTGAGCTGTTCTAGCAAACTGATGGAAACCAAGGAGAAGGGTCTTTGGAACCTTAGGTGTATAGCAGGTTTGTCAGAAGCATAGGTGATAATTTAGGTTTGCACCTGGCATCTGAAGTGGCCAGTGAGAAAGACTTATGGGGCCGATCTGTAATCTGGGGAATCTGATCCTATTTTCAAGGAGATAATGTTAGAACTGAATTAAATTGTAGGACACCCAGCTGGAGTAACAGAGAATTACTTGATGCTGTTGGGGGGGGGGGGGCCTCCATGCATTTGGTGAGTAGAAGCAGAAATGTAAGTGTTTTGTGTGATATTCACACCAAGAAGACTCAGAGGGGAGAGAAAAATAGTAGAAGCAAAACCCCCCCTTTTATTTTTCCCTCAACATAGGAAGAAAAAGCTGACATTTTCAATTATACTTAGGAATTACGGAGGCCATAAAAGGGTCCTTGTCTTCAAGATGTTTTTGTCTTATTGTGATGAGAGGGTAAGTGAAAAAGCAAACAAGAGATACATGGTTGAATGCTTAGAATACAGCAATTTCAAGACCTATTTGTTGAGAATAGTTGCTTAAGAGTTTTTTTTTTTAATTATTAAAAGCAGGAAAGATATGACTAGAGGCTAAGCATTCTGCATTTTACTTTTATGAAGCACTTGCAATAATATCCACTGTGTTAGGTGCTTTTATCAATCTTGATAAGGTCTGTATTGTTATTCTCTGCTATAAGGACATATGGTGAAATAGCCATATAAAACAATTAAAAGTATTAATAAGCTTCAGTGGGCTTCCCTGTGGCTCAGTGGTAAAGAATTTGCCTGCCAATGCAGGTGACGTGGGTTTGATCCCTGGGTCAGGAAGATCCCCTGTAGGAGGAACTGGCAGCCTACTCCAGTATTCTTTCCTGGAAAATCCCATGGACAGAGGAGGCTGGAAGGCTACAGTCCATGGGGTCACAAAAGAGTTGGACACTTAGTGACTAAACAACAAACAACAAATAAGCCTCAACATGCATGGCACTATTGCTGTCATTTATAACTTTCATTCAGTCTCCATTGCTTCCACCCTAATCTAAGTCCTAATCATTTAATTCAGTGTCAGTCTCTTTTGAGTCTTGAATGCTTTCAAGTATCTTCAAATTTTAATCCATCTATTATTAGCAGATGAATCATTCAAAACCAGAATTCTCCATATATCACTCCAAGCTCAAGCTATGGAAAAGCCCTCTAGTGAAGTGAAGTGAAGTTGCTCAGTCGTGTCCGACTCTTTGCAACCCCATAGACTAGCCTACCAGGCTCCTCCGTCCATGGGATTTTCCAGTCAAGAGTACTGGAGTGGGTTGCCATTTCCTTCTCCAGAGGATCTTCCTGACCCAGGGATCAAACACGGGTCCCCCGCATTGTAGGCAGATGCTTTACTGTCTGAGCCACCAGGAAAAGCCCTCTGACGTTCAGTAAAAAAACAGTAAGTGAGGGATTTACTTAAATTTTCTTTTAATGACTCAGGGCCAGTGTTGCATATTTTAATACAGGCAGTCCTTGACTTACAATGGATTAATTTTTTTCCCACTTTATGATGCAAAAGCAATATGCACTCAATAAAAAAGAAGTTTGGATCTTTTCCTAGGCTAGCCACATGTGGTACAAAATACCCTCTTTTAATAATGGGCAGCAGAAGCAAGCTGCAGTGCATAGTCAGCCACTCTGTTCATGGAGGGGTAAACATCTGATATACTTACTATCATTCTGTACTTATTCAACAATTCTGTTTTACACTTTCATAGTACAGTATTCAATAAATTACATGAGATAGTCAATAATTCATTATAAACTAGGTTTGAGTTATTAGATGGGCTTCTCTGGTGGCTCAGATGGTAAAGAATCTGCCTGCAAGGCAGGAGACCTGAGTTCAATCGCTGGGTAGGGAAGATCCCCTTGAGAAGGGAATGGCTATCCTCTCCAGTATTCTTGCCTGGAGAATTCCATGGACAGAGGAGCCTGGCACTCTATAGTCCATGGGGTTGCAAAGAGATATACACAACTGACCTTCTAACTGTAGGCTAAAGTACTTAGCACATTTGAGTTAGGCTTAAAGATGTTCAGTTGGTTAGGTGTTCAGTTCAGTTCAGTTCAGTTCTCAGGGCTGATCTCCTTCAGAATGGACTGGTTGGATGTCCTTGCAGTCCAAGGGACTCTCAAGAGTCTTCTCCAACACCACACTTCAAAAGCATCAATTCTTCGGCGATCAGCCTTCTTCACAGTCCAACTCTCACATCCATACATGACCACAGGAAAAACCATAGCCTTGACTAGACGGACCTTAGTCGGCAAAGTAAGGTCTCTGCTTTTGAAAATGCTATCTAGGTTGGACATAACTTTTCTTCCAAGGAGTAAGCGTCTTTTAATTTCATGGCTGCAGTCACCATCAGCAGTGATTTTGGAGCCCAAAAAAATAAAGTCTGGCACTGTTTCCACTGTTTCCCCATCTATTTCCCATGAAGTGATGGGACCAGATCTGAATGTATTTCAACTTAAGATATTTTCAACTCATGATAGATATGTAACCCTATTATAAGTTGAAAAAGATCTACATAGAGAAGATTATAGATATTATGCTAAGTCTACACTAACACACCTTAAACTAGAAAACACTACTCTACAAAAAGGCTTACACATTTTATCTGGGGGACGCTAAATTAGTTTATTGCAGTAGTGGTTTGTCTAAATAAATGAAAAAGAAGATAAGATATTCCACTCTTTCTCCTTTGGAGTCCTACTGTTCACTCCAAGAGATTATGCTTTTCTTAGCTGAATATGATCTAAAAAGAAAGTGAGTGAGTTGCATGATCCTTTCTCTGGTGTTCTTACTGGTGGCTAGAACGTGGACATCAGCTCCCTACAATACAAAAAAAAAAAAAAAATCAAGATACAACCACTGGCATTCTATCTTCACTTTCAAAAATGTAATGAAATTGTGGTTGGCTTAATAAACTCATCACCACAGCTTATTATTGGGTCTAGTACTGCCAGTCTATGCTTCTCTTCCATTATTATCCTTTTTCTGCTTGAAGGTACATAGGTCTTGTTTCTGAGAGGGAAGGGAAGAAGAGCATTGAGTAGACCAGCCTCTGAGACTCCATGAAGCTTCTTAATGCATATACAGCTTTCAGCTAGAAATGCAGACCAGATCCTTACATGAGACTCAATCAACCACAAATCTTGTTCTTTTTCTTTCACTTACTTGTATTCTATCAATGTATTGATAGGTTAAGAGTGAGCAGTTTATAGTACTTTTCCAATTGGGAGTCTATTTTTTATCCTTCTAGGTCAAGGCCTTTGTTCTAAGGAGATAACTTCAGTCATGACTCTGTAAAACCACTTAGGTCTACTTGTATGATTTACATTAAAAATGACAGCTCTTATGGCTGTTTATAAGCTACTGGTAACTCCTGGCAGATCCAGACCATTACTCTGTTAGGCAAATCTCATTACTTCTTGATGGCCTTGGACTGGAGGCCATTAGCTGCTTTCTTAGTGAAAAGGAAGTATAGCCTCCCCAGTTACACGGAGGCAACATCCTGAACTGCTGCCTTTATGTAAAAATCGTCATTGACTCCCAAACAGAAGCAGATATTCCTGATCTATTCTTACCTCATTCTCAAGCATAGACACACACAAAAAAACTCTCTTTAAAGTGTCAGAAAAAGGTTTTATATTCTCTCTGCTTAAGACTTTTTACTGTAATTGCTTAACAAGAGATAATAATCTTGTTACTGTTACCACAATTTGTGTATATATATATATATGACAAAGACTCAATAATAAATGATTGTTAGTGACAATGGCTCAAAAGAGAGTCATTGTCAGCTTCCATTATCAGTTTGGTTGTGTGTTTTTGGGAAAAAAAGCTTTAATTTATTGTTTAACAGTGTGTTCTTATTCTTAACAACACATAATTCAAAATATAGCCCTAGGGGAAAAGGTAGGTCTTATCAACCAAAGGAATAAGGGTATTCTGAATTTTCTCCAATTGTAGCTTCAGTATATAAATTATGTTATGGTATTCTGAATTTTCTCCAGTTGTAGCTTAAGAATATAAATTATCAACAACAACAAATCTTGAACTAGATTTTATGAAACTACTAATGTGTTCTCAGTGAGAAAATACAGAGATATTATCAGAGGAGTTTTATTATCTAAGAAAATCAAGGAATCCTCAGTTGGAAGTTCCAATTTGTTGGGCAGAAAATAAAAGAACACTTTAGCTAATTTTAATGCTATATTTTGTGTATTTTGGATATTTAATTTTTAAATAAATATATTTTTAAAATATATACAGAAGGGTGAACAAATCAATAAATATACACAAATAAATTTTCACAAGTTAAATCACTTGTGCAGTCACCAGCTAAGTGAACATACACAGTCAATGTGTAGGAGTTCCCTTTGTGTTTCTTCCCAGTCATTACACTCTCACCTTTCAAAATGGCAACCTGACTTCTAGAAATGCAGATTAGTTTTACCTGTGTATAAATAAAAAGATATATATGAATGACAGAGATTTTAAACGTGTGTTTGTGTCTTTCATTCTACATTATCTTTGTGCAACTCAAGGATGTAATATTGAGAAGAGTGATTTGTTTATTTTGCTATATATTATTTCACTGTGTACCTATAACAAAATTAATTACTCTGTACTTCTATCCACTTATTTATTTGTTTTTAATTGAAGGATAATTGCTTTACAATGTTGTGATGGGTTTTGCTGTAAAACAATATGAGTATATATACACACATATCCTCACCCTCTTGAACTTCCCTCCCGACCCTATCCCACCCCTTTAGGTCATAACAGAGCTTCCTGTGTTAAACAGAAATTTCCCAATAGCTATCTGTTTTACACATAGTAACATATATATTCCAATGTTATCTCTCAATTTGTCCAACCCTCTCCTTCCCATGTTAAGTCCACAAGTCCTTTTTCTACCTATGCATCTCTATTCTTTTTTTAAATTTAAATTTATTTAACTGGAGGCTAATTACTTTACAATATTTTATTGGTTTTGCCATACATCAACATGAATCAGCCACGGGTGTACACGTGTTCCCCATCCTGAACCCCCCTCCTACTTCCCTCCCCACCATCCCTCTGGATCATCCCAGTGCACCAGCCCCAAGCATCCTGTATCCTGCATCAAACCTGGACTGGTGATTCGTTTCTTATATGATATTATACATGTTTCAATGCCATTCTCCCAAATCATCCCAACCTCTTCCTCTCCCACGGAGTCCCCCTCCCACCTCCCACCCCATATCATCTCTCTGGATCATCCCCGTGCACCAGCCCCAAGCATCCTGTATCCTGCATCAAACCTGGACTGGTGATTCGTTTCTTATATGATATTATACATGTTTCAATGCCATTCTCCCAAATCATCCCAACCTCTTCCTCTCCCACGGAGTCCAAAAGACTGTTCTACACATCTGTGTCTCTTTTTCTGTCTCGCATACAGGGTTATCGTTACCATCTTTCTAAATTCCATATATATGTGTTAGTACACTATTGGTGTTTTTCTTTCTGGCTTACTTCACTCTGTATAATAGGCTCCAGCTTCATCCACCTCATTAGAACTGATTCAGATGTATTCTTTTTAATGGCTGAGTAATACTCCATTGTGTATATGCACCACAGCTTTCTTATCCATTCATCTGCTGATGGACATCTAGGTTGCTTCCATGTCCTGGCTATTATAAACAGTGTAGGTTCCCTTTTCTCCACACCCTCTCCAGCATTTATTGCTTGAAAACTTTTGGATCGCAGCCATTCTGACTGGCGTGAAATGGTACCTCATTGTGGTTTTGATTTGCATTTCTCTGATAATGAGTGATGTTGAGCATCTTTTCATGTGTTTGTTAGCCATCTGTATGTCTTCTTTGGAGAAAGATTTATTTAATTCTTTGGCACACTTTTTGATTGGGTAATTTATTTTTCTGGAATTGAGCTGCAGGAGTTGCTTGTATATTTTTGAGATTAGTTGTCTGTCAGTTGCTGCATTTGCTATTATTTTCTCCCATTCTGAAGGCTGTCTTTTCACCTTGCTTATAGTTTCCTTTGTTGGTGGAAATGCAAACTAGTACAGCCACTATGGAGAACAGTGTGGAGATTCCTTAAAAAACTGGAAATAGAAATGCCTTATGACACAGCAATCCCACTGCTGGGCATATACACCAAGGAAACCAGAACTGAAAGAGATACGTGCATCTCTATTCTTGTCCTGCAAATAAGTTCATCAGTATGGACTGAAGTATAGGTTGGTACTAAGTAACACTACAATAAAAATTCATTTAAAAGATTTTGTTGAAGTATAATTGATTTACAAGTTTCAGGTGTATAGCAAAGTGTTCAGTATATAGATTCTTTTCCCTTATAGCCTATCACAAAACATTGAGCATAGTATCCTGTGTTATATATTAGGTCCTGTTAGTTAATACACACAGTGTGTGTGTGGGTGTGGATGCTCAATCATGTCTGACTCTTTGTGATCCTATATAGTAGTGTTTATATATTAATTCCTACCTCTTCTACTTCTTTTTCCTTTGGTAAACATAAGTTTATTTTCTATGTCTTTTGGTCTATTTATGCTTTATAAATAAGTTCATTTGAATTGTTTTTTTTTTTTTCATTTAGATTCCACATATGAGAGTGAAAGTGAAAGTTGCTCAGTTGTGTCCGACTCTTTGCTACCCCATGACTGTCCATGGAATTCTCTAGGCCTGAATACTGGAGTGGGTAGCCTTTCCCTTCTCCAAGGGATCTTCCCAAACCAGGGATTGAACCCAGGTCTCCCACATTGCAGGCAGATTCCTTACCAGCTGAGCCACAAGGGAAGCCCATGAATACAGGAGTGGGTAGCCTATCCCTTCTCCAGCAGATCTTCCCCTCCCAGGAATCAAACCGGAGTCTCATGCATTGCAGGAGGATTCTTTACCAATTGAGCTATCAGGGAAGCCCATAGAAACGATATCATATAATAATCATCTTTTGCAAATTTGGAAAACTCAGCAGTGGCCACAGGACTGGAAAAGGTCAGTTTTCATTCCAATCCCAAAGAGTGTTCAAACTATGTAACTGCTGTACAATTGCATTCATTTCACATACTAATAAGGTAAGGTTTCAAATCCTTCAAGCTAGGCTTCAACAGTATGTGATATGAGAAATTCCAGATGTACAAGCTGGATTTAGAAAAGGCAGAGGAACCAGAAATCAAATTGCCAATATTCATAGATCATAGAGATCATAAGATCATAGAGAAAGCAAGGGGATTCCAGAAAACTATCTACTTTTGCTTCATTGACTACTTGAAACCCTTTGACTGTGTGGATCACAGCAAACTGTGGAAAATTTGTAAAGTAACAGGAATACCAGACCACCTTACCTGCCTCCTGAGAAATCTGCATCCAGGTCAGGAAGGAACAGTTGGAACCAGACATGGAACAATGGACTGGTTCAAAATAGGGAAAGGAGTGTGACACACCTGTGTATTATTGTTACCCCGCTTATTTAAATTATATGCAGAGTACATCATTCAAAATGCTGGGCTGGATGACTCACAAGCTGGAATCGAGACTGTTGGGAGAAATATAAACAACCTCAAATATGCATATTATTATCACTCTATTGGAAGAAAGCCTCTTAATGAAGGTGAAAGAGGAGAGTGAAAAATATGGCTTAAAACTCAACATTCAAAAAACGAAGATCATGGCATCTGGTCCCATCACTTCATGGCAAATAGTTGGGAAAAAAATGGAAATAGTGACTTTTTTTTTTTCCGGACTCCAAAATCATGCCAATGTTGACTGCAGCCTCAAAATTAAAAGACGCTTACTCCTTGGAAGAAATGCTATGACAAACCTGGACAGCATATTGAGAGCAGAGACATCACTTTGCCGACAAAGGTCCATATAGTCAAATCTATGGTTTTTCTAGTAGTCATATAAGATTGTGAGATTTGGATCATAAAGAAGGCTGAGTGCTGAAGAATGATGCTTTAAAACTGTGGTGCTGAAGAAGACTCTTGAGAGTCTTTTGGACTGCAAGGAGTTCAAATCAGTCAAACCTAAAGGAAATCAACCCTGAATATTCATTGGAAGAACTGATGGTGAAGCTGAAGCTCCAAAACTTTGACCACCTGATGCAAAGAGCTGACTCACAGAAAAGACCCTGAGTCTATGAAATATTGAGGGCAGGAGGAAAAGGGGATGACAGAAGATGAGATACTTGATTGGCATCACTGATACAATGGGCATCAGTTTGAGCAAACGCCAGGAGATAATGAAGGACAGGGAAGCCTGGTGTGCTGCTGTCCATTAGATCACAAAGAGTCATATGTGACTTTGTGACTGAATAACAATTTTATGTTATAACATGTCACTATTCAGATTTTAAAAATATCTATATTAAAAACATATTAGCATATAGTTGCCAGGTATCATCACTAGTAAATGCCCATATATTTTATTCTGAGTTTATGTTCTTCTCACTGTGTATGCTTGTGAAATATCCCTTCTCTAATAGTAATTACTAACTGATACTTTTAACATTCTTCTTTGGTAAAAAAGAGTTTGCAACTATACACCAGTCCCTCCAATCTAATGAAAAAAAAAAAAAGAAAAGAAAAGCTAATTCTTAAAATCTAAAAGTCTGGGAAGTATTGTTATAAAGAACCATTTTAATCTATGTATATACCCTTAATTTCTGCTTCTAAAAATCTTTTTATCCTAAAAATCCTTAGAGCAGAGTAGAGTAATAGCTATACTATAATACATTTTATATGGATAGCATCTTCCTTGAATGACTTGAAACTTACCTTTTTCCCTCTCTCCTCTAGTTTTTCTTTAGTTTTTTTCTTTAGTTTGGTTTTTGAATTTTAATCAAAACATACAAATTTTAAAAAGAGAATAAAAGGAATAATAGAAAATTCAACTTGGAATAAAAACAAATGGCAGTTTATAAAATTGTCATTTTATATGCCTCAGCATATTCTGAGAAATAAAAGTATCTTTTCAAATAAGTTACTTGCCCAATTTTAATACAATTAATCTGAAACTTTTAATTAATGTCTATTACAAAGGTAAATATGAGAATAAAGGTTAATGTTTTAAACATTATAGTAAGTAGCTTAAGAGACAAAATGATTATCTGGAAAGAGAGATTTTTGAAGTTACTATACTCTCCACTTTGGGGAAAATGCACGCATTTATTACTTCAGGATTAAAGTACACAGGTAAGAATCTAGTGACAATAAATCCCCTGTCGCCTGCCTGAGGACAGTGGTGAGTGCCTCCAGGATCTGCGAGGATGCAGTTAGGGAAGGCACCCTGTCGCCTGCCTGAGGACAGTGGTGAGTGCCTCCAGGATCTGGAGGATGCAGTTAGGGAAGGCACCCTGTCGCCTGCCTGAGGACAGTGGTGAGCGCCTCCAGGATCTGCGAGGATGCAGTTAGGGAAGGCACCATCAATGTAAGCGCACTGTCATTTCTCTAGTTTGAAGAACTCCTTCTGTTTCTCAAGCTAACACACCCACCCCCCCACTGATAGACATAACTGAAGTTATGTTTACATGCATATGTATTGTTATTGGGGGAATCAGACTGAAAGGGGCTAAAAGGAGTGGAGAAGAGGCAAAGGGAGAGAAAAGGAGACAGAATCACAGCAGTACAGGGACCAACACATAGAGGAATGAGCTATGACTATGAGCAGGCTGACATACACAGCGAGAAGAAGCAGTAAATCCGTTCTGAGGACTGAGTATCGCCTCTCACCCTTCCAGTGCCATGACTAACTACAGGACCAAGGTGAGCTCTTTTCATTCTCCAGAAATGTTAGTGTATGCCAATTTACTCAGTAAATCTACTCTCCTAAATGTGAAACTCAGAACTTATGCAATTAAATGTCAAAACAAATATATAGGGACTAATCAAAATAAGGCTTGGCTGGTGGCTCAGATGGTAAAGTGTCTGCCTGCAATGCGGAAGACCCAGGTTCGATCCCTGGGTCAGGAAGATCCCCTGGAGAAGGAAATGGCAATCCACGCCAGTATTCTTGCCTGGAAAATTCCATGGACTGAGGAGCCTGTTAGGCTACGGTCCATGGGGTTGCAAAGAGCTGGATACGACAGAGCAACTTCACTTCAATCAAAATAAAGCCTGTGATAGAACTTGATTTGGATCATTTTGTGCTAGCTTACCAAGATCCTCCATCAAGTTAAATAAAGAATGTAACCAAAACCAGGGATGAAGTGTTAACAAAATTATACTTCCTAAAGGGCCGTTTTTTCCTATCAGCCATAAGAATCTTAGCCAGCATTTTCTCTCTCAGCTATTGACAGAAAGTCAGTTGTATGTAAGAAATAAAACTCTGAGATAGATATTAGATAGAATATAAAAATATACTTTCTATTACAATCTGGTATGTTCTGTGATTTTCACATTCCAAATAGACAATGTATTTTTCAACTAAATATGATAATCCTACCCTCCATTTCCCTCACAGATTTATTGTTAAAATTAGTTCAATTTTAATCATCAAAGCTGTAAATAAATTGAGTTATTCAACAAGCAATGAGATCTAAATGAACAGACTGTTGTTAACCAGTTTCCTCATGCATTCCCTTGTACTCTCTTGCTCTAGACAAGGTCTTTTGATAGGTGCAGTTCACAAATATAAAGTGACCATAATTTATAAGCTGTAACTCAACCATCATTTCTTTGTCTGATTCAAATGTACCATCTAAGCTTTGTCAAGTTACAAATACATTTGGATTCACATTTGTAGGGTTCATTTCATGAACAGTCTCATACACATATTTATTTTATAAGCTTACATGATAAAATTATTCAAGTGAATGTCTATTTTAAAAAGTCATGCTGTGTATGATTAATTTTAATACTAAAACTCCCAAAGTGAATTTTAAAGTTATAGAGCTATGGCTTCCTGGGGAAAAGATAAAAGAAAAATCAAAATGAAACTAAAACAGCAAAACACACACACACACAATTCACCCTGATTTCCTAGGGAAATACTTCCTTGTTTTATCATAAAAATACTTTGTGGGTGATGACTCAGTTTGTGTATTGAATTGCTCATGACCTCACACTGGATGTGAAAGCTGAAGACAAGAATGATGAACACAAAACATGCCGTTTATAGGTTTTATACTGAGAAGTAATAAGTTCTATAAGACTCATCTCCACAAGATGAAATAAGTAGAAATGGTTAACTCTGAAGTATAAGAAATGCAAAGCATTTCTGTTAACTTCTTTTACTATTTGTGGTAGATAAGTCACAATTCATTTCAAACTTATGGCAAACAAAGGTTTTGTTGTAATCATTAAACTTCTCTCACAAGCTGCAATAATTGTGTAAAAACAGAAATTGTTGCTATTTTATGCCAAAAAGTCTCTTGGCATTCACCCTAAATATTTGTCAAAAGTCAATTTGATTCTGGAAGGCTATGTGGGAAAAGTCACAAGCCAATTGCTATTGTAAGTCATAAATTCTAAAGAGAGCTTTCATGAATAATATGGGAAGTTTAGCATGGTTGTATGATAGAAGAAAGAAAAAAGGATATTGCCCTTCACTGTTTGTAGTTTGACTCAATTTGTGCTTTTTAATTACTCCAATTATTTTCTAATAGTTGAACATTATTCTGATTAGTTTCTAGCTACAGGGTCTTCAAAAGATTGTTATAAACCTAACTCTCTTAAACTGCTGCTTTCTTTGTCTTAGAAGCACCAAAAAACTCATAAAGCAAGTTTATTCATGTCAAATTTTAGATTAAAAGGAGATTGCTCCTTTTATGTGATAACAGAGTTGAAGCAAGATGAAGTCACCTCAATTATTGTCCCTGGGTTTTATTGTGCACTATCCATCTAAGATAAATAATTACCTAGGCCTTCTAACTTGCAAGCAATTCACACATATAAAAGTCTATAATTTTCTGCATTTCTGTCCCCTTGCTGGCACAATTAAAGTTTATTGACAGTAAATATGTAGATTTCTATTTTTTTCCATATAAATACTTGGTGTTAAAAAACTGATAAAGACTTTCCAAATTATAGGAATCTCAAGTTATGTATTATTTAAATATTAAAAATAGCATTATTCATGACTACATTAAAACTATCATGGGGTTATGCATTATAATAAATAATACTGAACCAATTTGATATAAAATGAATTATTTCTATAGCTATTTCTTTTTTAAATAAAAGGAGATACATTATAAAAAGAGTTAGGAAAAATATAAAGGCAATATAGATACAATGCAAAAACCATTTAAATATCACCACTAACACCATATGCTAAAAAAAAAAAAAGGTAGACTTAACAATAAGCTGTTTTCACAATTTTCTCATTTATCATGGGTGATATCTGCACACTATATACACACATATACACATAGTCTCATATGTATGAATCGGAGAAGGCAATGGCACCTCACTCCAGTACTCTTGCCTGGAAAATCTCATGGACGGAGGAGCCTAGTGGGCTGCAGTCCATGGGGTTGCTAAGAGTCGGACACAACTGAGCGACTTCACTTTCAGTTTTCACTTTCATGCATTGGAGAAGGAAATGGCAATGGACTCCAGTATTCTTGCCTGGAGAATCCCAAGGATGGGGAAACCTGGTGGGCTGCCGTCTATGGGGTCGCACAGAGTTGGACACAACTGAAACGACTTAACAGCAGCAGCAGCATATGTATGAATTACACTATATTTTATATTTTGAATACTAGGGACAATAGCTACATATAATCAAAATATATATTTAGAATGAGAATGAAGCATCTTTAGACATATTAAGGTATTTATATCAAATTCAGACACTTATGGAGAATTTAGATGTTTAGCTTTATGCCAGGTTCTGTAGAATATATAAATTATCTGTCAACCTGTTATATGTAGGAATCACTCTGCTAACTGATAGCAGTGTAACAATGTGGTGTAGCTAGTAGGTCTCACTGTTATTTCACTGAGGTTCTAATGAGTTTTGAAAATAAACTGAAGAGAATAGAAAAAATAGGTCTTAGATTATCTTTAAGAATTAAAATTGTTATAAAAATGGAGAAATAGATGTATGTAATTAATAAACTGTAAGAAAACCAATAAACTAGAACAGAGGATCTATAATGCTGACTAAAGAAGTAATAAAATGATCATATTAAATTTTTGACTAGTCTTATAGCCAACATATACTTTTTTTCAATTTAAAGCAGAAATACATAATGTCTACTTTATAATAATCAAATGATGACAAAAATCACAATTTTTTAAAAGCCAGATTAATATTATAATTTCTATTCCTTATCTGCATAAAATTAAAGTGCTTTTACACTGTTATTAATTCAGTTGAAAATATAACTTTATCCTTAACATTTTTCTTTAAAGAATGACAGCATCTTGTTTTGAAGTCATAGAACACTGTGTAGTTGAAACTCTAATCTTTTTAATCATAGATTAATACTGCTTCCTTGGCTATTTTTGTGTCATACAGAAAAAAAAAAAACAGAACTTTTTGAATGGGTAAAGTAAACTTGTATAACACAGACACTTTCCTCAAATTATTCAAAGATTAAGTTGAACTGTTCAAAACTACAGATATCATTACTTTACTTAGAGAAAAGGCAATTTCATATGGCCCAACCTATAAATTCTGAAGTAATTAGGACCTGTGCATGAATCAAAAATAAAAGTGACTTTCTGACTCAATATTTGAAGGGGTAGTCTTAAGATCATTGGTTTCTGTACATTCATTGGAGATATGGATTGTTGTTTACTTGCTAAGTCATGTCTGACTCTTTCGCGACCCCATGGACTGTAGCTCGCCAGGCTCCTCTGTCCATGGGATTCTCCAGGCAAGAATACTGGAGTCCATTGCCATTTCCTTCTCCAGGGGATCTTTCTGACTCAGGGATTGATATCAAGTCTCCTGAATTGGCAAGCATATTTTAACTGCTGAGCCATTAAGAAAGACAAGTAGCAGAGATGGACAGAATGAAGCATTTAAATTTTATTATTAGTCCTCCTTCTTGATTCCCCACTTCACTGTGAAGTCTCCCGGGCAGGTCTCAGAGTGAGGCTGCATTAGAAGAATTCGGAGCAAACCAGAAGAGAGTTTGCTTTTGCAATGGAGCAAGATCACCACAACTGTCTGTGGTACCACAGTCCCGCTGTCATCTCCAGATTTCCTTAGCACCCAGCCTCAAAGATATATGTCTGCACATTCAGTATGTTGGCTGTTACTTGGTTCCTCAGTTAATGCACCAACCCAGGCACTTTTTATTTGCCATTCTTCCTTCTCCACTGCTACTGTGTCCTTGGTCCTTGACATCAAGGCCTTTATCCTCAGACTCATCCTCACAATTAACTCTCACGACTGTCCCGAGCAGCCAGGTGTCACCATACTCTTGGGATTCACAAACCTACCCTGAATTCATATCCAAAGATCCATCTTTTCTCCTGGGGCTCCCCCAGCACTACCCAGGAACTCCTTCTCTTCCCAGAGCACCACGTCCATGGTTCTACAGGCCATATCTTTGCCCAGAAGCTGTTGGTTCACATGCAGAAAGCCCTGTCCTCACATAAATTTCCTTATACAAAGGACGGGGACAGTTTGCAGATTTGGCCATAGTTCACAGGGCTGGCAGCCACTCAGTGGTCTGGAGCTGCAGGAGGCTCTCTGTTATCTTCCCAAATGGAGTCTTCTCCAGTCTGGCACAGAAGTCATCTATGATGGCGAGCCCTGACTGTGTTACCAGCGGCCTATTTACCTGGGACTTATGCTGGGTACCCACAGTGTTGAGCACAAGACTGACTGCTGGACCCATGGCCAAACCCAGGTAGTGCACCAAGTCTAAGTAGGCTAGCTTGAGGCTGATCATGGGCAGAGGGTTACACTGGATCAGCTCCCATAGAGCCAACAGGGGAGAGAATCCCCACTGGGCCCTGCCCGCCTCATCCCAGCTGCCTATGTCTCCACAGACACTTAAAGCTGAACTGCAACAGGGGTACAAGGACTCCCGGAAAGTGGCCTTCCTCCCTTGGCCAAACTTTGCTCCTGTGGCCCATGGCAGAGGTCCTCTGTTGCCACTTGATCTTTTAAATTTAACAATTTCAATAATTTAAGTCAGTCAGTACAGTTCAGGTCAGTCACTCAGTCGTATCTCTCTCTTTGTGACCCCATGAACCGCAGCACGCCAGGCCTCCCTGTCCATCACCAACTCCCAGAGTTTACCCAAACCCATGTCCATTGAGTTAGCTTGGAGAATTTTGAGCATTACTTTACGAGCGTGTGAGATGAGTGCAATTGTGCATTAGTTTGAGCATTCTTTGGCATTGCCTTTCTTTGGGATTGAAATGAAAACTGACTTTTTCCAGTCCTGTGGCCACTGTTGAGTTTTCTAAATTTGCTGGCATACTGAGTGCAACACTTTCACAGCATCATTTTTTAGGATTTGCAATAGCTCCACTGGAATTCTATCCCCTCCACTAGGTTTGTTTGTAGTGATACTTCCTAAGACCCACTTGACTTCACATTCCAGGATGTCTGGCTCTAGGTGCATGATCACACCATCGTGAATATCTGGGTTGTGAAGATCTTTTTTGTACAGTAGTCTTTATCTCCAAACTATGCAGAATGCTACACATGTGTAAATCACTAAATAAAACTTAGATATGTTGATTTAATCAAAATTATTTTTCATGCAACCTCCCAACCCCTCAGTACCAGACACATACACATTTAGCTGACATCATGTCTTTCCTTAGAATTTTATGGGAGATAACATAAATGGGAACTTTAAAAATATTTTCTATGTTACATTTATACTTTTAATGCCATTTATTTTGTTATGAAAAGTTTCAGTTTGAAGGAATTGTAATTTCAGATTTTGGGGAAACAGCTAATGAAAGATCCACAATTAAAATATTTAAATTGAAGTGTTTAAACATTATTACATCAAGCTAGAACATTAAGATAAGTATCACAAAGCAAAACCTTAAGATCAGTATCACAGAGAATCCATCCTGGACTGGGTAATTAATTTTTTTCTGTCTTCACTATTAGATAATACCATTTATCTAACAAATTCACTTTAAACACACTGACAACATTTTAAATCTCTCTCTACCCTATAATTTTCTTTCCCATACTTTGTCTTATGCTTTCAATGTTTCTTCTTCACTCTTAACACTACATCATAGTGTTAAGCCACAATTGACTAAATATCTAAACTAGAAAACTTTAAAGTATCCAATTTATAGATTGGAAGAGGGAGTAGTTAAAAGACAAAGAGAAGAGAGAAAGAAGAGAGGAGAAAGAGAGGTAAAGAGATAGAGAAGGAGGTGCTAAGAAACAGATACAATGAGGTGGGGGAATTTGTGAAAGGTTCCTTTTAAATTAAAGAGGAACAATACTAGAATCAAAGTAAACAATTAGAAAACAAAAGCAGTACTCCTGTGTTTATATTATACTTCAGTGACTTAATCTATAATAAACACAACAGACAGAAAAGGATAAATGTGAAAAGTTACCAAATATGACAGATAAGAAAATTGAAAGGACACTATTTTTACTCACAATTTGATTCTGAATAGAAAATGTGGTAACATTAAGAGAAAGTGCAAGACAGAGAAATAATCTTATTTCTGATTTTGAAAACCTGGTATTTGTTTGGGTTGTTCTATTGGGGGTGATGATTGTGCACCTAAATACTAACTTTGGGCACACATTGTATTTAGTTGGATTAGCTTCTCATAAGCAGTCAGTGGGAAGTTATATTTTGAATACAGAACAGCCATTCTAAATGTTGTATCAATACATTTATAAAGAGTCATAGAAGGGAAAAATGCACATTTGGCAAATCCTTTTGTATCTCTGCTTTGATATAAAGTGATAAAAAATGTATCAGAATTATACTAGTGACAATCCATTGTAGAAGGCATTTGAAAGCTCTATTATGGGCACACCATTTTACTTCCTTCTATGGTGCATGTATGGATGTGAGAGTTGGACTGTGAAGAAGGCTGAGCGCTGAAGAATTGATGCTTTTGAACTGTGGTGTTGGAGAAGACTCTTGAGAGTCCCTTGGACTGCAAGGAGATCCAACCAGTCCATTCTGAAGGAGATCAGCCCTGGGATTTCTTTGGAAGGAATGATGCTGAAACCCCAGTACTTTGGCCACCTCACGCAAAGAGTTGACTCACTGGAAAAGACTCTGATCCTGGGAGGGACTGGGGGCAGGAGGAGAAGGGGACGACTGAGGATGAGATGGCTGGATGGCATCACCGACTCAATGGACGTGAGTCTGAGCGAACTCCGGGAGTTGGTGATGGACAGGGAGGCCTGGCGTGCTGCGATTCATGGGGTCCCAAAGAGACGGACGTGACTGAGCGACTGAACTGAACTGAACTGATGGTGCCTACCAGAGAATGTCTTACCAATATCTTACCACCATTTCTTTAAAGTCACTCATTTGTGTCTGAGACCCTTTGCGATACTATGGACTGTAGCCTGCCAGGCTCCTTTGCCCATGAATTTCTCCAAGCAAGAATACTGGAGTGAGTTTCCATTCCCTTCTCCAGGGGATCTTCCTACCCAGGGATCAAACCCAAGACTCCTCCATTGCAGGCATATTCTTTACCACCTGAACCGCCAGGGAAATCCATTTCTTGGTGTCTACTAAAATGTCTTAAGACTTTTCAATATTTTTGCAAATAAACCTAAGAAAAATATAAACATCAAACTTTTCTCTATTATTGCTCAGATTGATCATAAGATTAAATAACTATAAATAATGTATATTTGGGGGAGGTTAACTAGTTTATCTTGGATTGGCTTCTCCTTACTTATTGCTCAACATATTTTATGAAGTACCTTGACAAGAAAGGATGTATTCTATTTAAAATACTCATATGATGATCCTTTGCAAAGGTAAAATAGGTTGGTAATAATTTTTTCTACTTTATAAGCAAACATAAATTTTTTTGATAAGTCATAACTGAAGTGCAATATTGGAACCAGAAAGCATTATGCTAGACCAACCACAAAATTAGATTTTGTGATTGAGCTTAAAGGGTATCTCAAAGAACAAAGACCATTCTATTTTTTGACTATTTGGATGTCTATTAGACACAACTAACTACCATTCATTCCCAGTATACCTTTCCATCAGTTTTTCCCATGTCAGTTAATATTTTATGAGTTTATGGCACTATCATGCACCCATGTATGCAGACCAAAGAACAAAAATCATTTCTATTTATAACCCAATCCAACTACAAGTTTGTACCAATTCTATCTCCAAAATAGATTATGAAATGGCTGTGTTATTTCCCATCTCCATCATGTTCTCTTGAAATAAAGTAAGAGACTCCTAACTCTTGAAAATGTGCAATAATGGTATGCTCACTTAAAACCCTGCTATTGATTCCACTTGTAATTAGAACTGAATGCAAACCTTTACTGTGACGTGTGAAAGGTACTTACGATGCTCCCCCGGACTCCTCTCTAACCTATCTCCTAACATTCCTATTGTTTATTCTCCATTAGACTTCTTTCTGTTTCATGAACATAATTAACTTATCCCAGTACTGACACATA
This sequence comes from Cephalophus harveyi, assembly GCA_006410635.1. Classification (NCBI taxonomy): domain Eukaryota; kingdom Metazoa; phylum Chordata; class Mammalia; order Artiodactyla; family Bovidae; genus Cephalophus; species Cephalophus harveyi. The sequence continues at coordinate 383,313 of SJYT01051070.1, read as the reverse complement.
GATAATGCCTGCTTCAACAACATCTTTGAATATGGTATCAGAAAGCCAAGAAATCACGCCTGAAGATTCCTAAATTGTTTGGTCAGAGCTGTACAATATTATATTACTGTCAAAGTATAAGCACAAGCTTTCTGAGAGATTGTTAGAGTAGGACGATCATGGTAAAATTCCTTGATAATGTGGAGTTTACTCTGATCAGGGGCTTCCCAGGGGACACTAAGAAGAAGGGGTAGCACAGGATGAGATGATTAGACAACATCACTGACTCCATGGACACGAGTTTGAGCAAACTCTGGGAGATAGTGAAGGACAGGGAAGCCTGGCATCCTGCAGCCCATGGGGTTGCAGAGTCAGACATGATTCAGTGACTGAACAACAACTACAAAATTATCTACGGTTTTTATTTTTTGCTCAAATGTTTTGAAACTCCAAAGTGACTTGAATAATACAGGTATTCTGAACTGCCACAGAATATAAATTGCATAAAATGGCCACATAGTTTATACATACATCTTTTTAGACACTTGTTAATTTTGTCTGATGTGGAAAAAGAATAATACAATATAGGTAATGTGAAAAGAAGAGAAGTGAAAGCAAAGGAAAAAAGGGAATATATACCCATGTGAATGCAGAGTTCCAAAGAATAACAAGGAGAGATAAAAAAGCCTTCCTCAACAATCAGTGCAAAGAAATAGAGGAAAACAATAGAATAGGAAAGACTAGAGATCTCTTCAAGAAACTTAGAGATATCAAGAGAACATTTCATGCAAAGATGGGATCAATAAAGGACAGAAATGGTATGAACCTAACAGAAGCTGAAGATATTAAGAAGAGGTGGAAAGACAGAAGAAGTATACAAAAAAGATCTTCACGACCCTGATAACCACAATGGTGTGATCACTCACCTAGAGCCAGACATCCTGGAATGTGAAGTCAAGTGGGCCTTAGGAAGTATCACTACAAACAAACCTAGTGGAGGGGATAGAATTCCAGTTGAGCTATTTCAAATCCTAAAAAATGATGCTGTGAAAGTGCTGCACTCAATATGCCAGCAAATTTGGAAAACTCAGCAGTGGCCACAGTACTGGAAAAAGTCAGTTTTTATTTCAATCCCAAAGAAAGGCAATGCCAAAGAATGCTCAAACTAATGCACAATTGCACTCATCTCACACGCTAGTAAAGTAATGCTCAAAATTCTCCAAGCCAGGCTTCAGGAATACGTGAATCGTGAACTCCCTGATGTTCAAGCTGGTTTTAGAAAAGGCAGAGGAACCAGAGATCAAATTGCCAGCATCCGCTGGATCATGGAAAAAGCAAGAGAGTTCCAGAAAAACATCTATTTCTGCTTTATTGACCATGCCAAAGCCTTTGACTGTGTGGATCACAATAAACTGGAAAACTCTGAAAGAGATGGGAATACCAGACCACCTGACCTGCCTCTTGAGAAAGCTGTATGCAGGTCAGGAAGCAACAGTTAGAACTGGACATGGAACAACAGACTGGTTCCAAATAGGAAAAGGAGTACATCAAGGCTGCATATTGTCACCCTGCTTATTTAACTTATAGGCAGAGTACATCATGAGAAACACTGGGCTGGATGAAACACAAGCTTGAATCAAGATTGGTGGGAGAAATATCAAGAACCTCAGATATGCAGATGACACCACCTTATGGCAGAAAGTGAAGAAGAACTAAAGAGCCTCTTGATGAAAGTGAAAGAGTTGAGTGAAAAAGTTGGCTTAAAGCTCAACATTCAGAAAACGAAAATCATGGCATCCGGTCCCATCACTTCATGACATATAGATGGGAAACAGTGGAAACAGTGGCTAACTTTATTTTTGGGGGCCCCAAGATCACTGCAGATGGTGATTGCAGCCATGAAGTTAAAAGATGCTTATTCCTTGGAAGGAAAGTTATGACCAACCTAGATAGCATATTGAAAAGCAGAGACATTACTTTGTCAACAAAGGTCCATTTAGTCAAGGCTATGGTTTTTCCAGTGGTCATGAGTGGATGTAAGAGTTGGACTATAAAGAAAGCTGAGTGCAGAATTGATGTTTTTGAACTGTGGAGTTGAAGAAGACTCTTGAGAGTCCCTTGGACTGCAAGGAGATCCATCCAGTCCATCGTAAAGGAGATCAGTCCTGGGTGTTCATTGGAAGGACTGATGCTGAAACTAAAACTCCAATACTTTGGCCACCTGATGTGAAGAACTGACTCATTTGAAAAGTCTCTGATGCTGGGAAGGATTGAAGGCAGAAGGAGAAGGGGACAACAGAGGATGAGATGGTTGGATGGCATTACCAACTCAATGGACATGGGTTTGGGTAAACTCTGGGTGTTGATGATGGACAAGGAGGCCTGGCGTGATGCAGTTAATGGAGTCGCAAAGAGTTGGACATGACTAAGTGACTGAACTGAACTGAACTGATACAATTTTAATAGGATTTCTAAAATTTTAATTAAAATTGTTTTCCATTTGGCATTCCATAGATGGGAGAGTAAAACTCAGTATATACTGTCTTAATGTATTTCATTTTGACTGCCAATTAACTACATACATATATATTTTTTTCTTTTTATAACTCAAGCACTAGTGAGATAAAAATTACAATTTTTCACTAAAGTTAATTTGTTTATAAAATACTTTCAAGTTTTTTTAATACTGTTTTGAATGCGATTTTTGCAATGAAGTTCATTGTCCCAACTCTTCACATTCTCCTTAAATGATATTTTACTACTGATTTGGCCTATTATTTTACAATTAAGCCCTTTATTGAGATATTTATATTTGGAAAGTAAGATTATATGATTTACTGCTGAATTTAAGGAAATATTTCTAAAGACTCAGAAAATAAACTATTATGAAATTAATAATCTAATGTCAGTCAGGGATACTACTAACAGATCAATTCAAAATCACTAGCACTTTTGTAGTGTTATAATAATCACAGTTCAGTTCAGTCAGTTCAGTCGCTCAGTCATGTCCGACTCTTTGCAACCCCATGAATCGCAGCACGCCAGGCCTCCCTGTCCATCATCACCATCTCCTGGAGTTCACTCAGACTCATGTCCATCGAGTCCATGATGCCCTCCAGCCATCTCATCCTCGGTTGTCCCCTTCTCCTCCTGCCCCCAATCATAATAATCTCATATATAAAATATTAAAATAGACATGAAGCACAAACAAATAGAATTAAAATATAGAATTCCAAGCCAGAACACACAAGATACAAAGGAGCACCTGAAAACATATAGGTAACATTTTATTACAAGTGCTGCTTTACCAAAACAAAACAAAATAAAAATGTTTTCAATGCCTACTTCTGTGAATTTCAGAGATATCAATGAGAACAAAGTTTATGACTTGTGAAATTAAGAACACTGGGTTTTGATCAAGAGTGCCTCTCTAGGTTGATTTCTCAGTGTCTGGGTTCTTTAGAAGATAGTTCAATTATCCATTCATTCGACAGGAAACAATCATCAGTTTCTGTCATTTAGAAAATATGGTGCTAGCCATCCCATGGAAAAGAAATGCAAAACAGCAAAATGGCTGTCTGGGGAGGCCTTACAAATAGCTGTGAAAAGAAGCAAGGCAAAAAGCAAAGGAGAAAAGGAAAGATATAAGCACCTGAATGCAGAGTTCCAAAGAATAGCAAGAAGAGATAAGAAAGGCTTCCTCAGCGATCAATGCAAAGAAATAGAGGAAAATAACAGAATGGGAAAGACTAGAGATCTCTTCAAGAAAATTAGAGATACCAAGGGAACATTTCATGCAAGGATGGGCTCGATAAAGGACAGAAATGATATGGACCTAACAGAAGCAGAAGATATTAAGAAGAGGTGGCAAGAATACACGGAAGAACTGTACAAAAAAGGTCTTCACGAGCCAGATAATCATGATGATGTGATCACTAATCTAGAGCGAGACATCTTGGAATGTGAAGTCAAGTGGGCCTTAGAAAGCATCACTATGAACAAAGCTAGTGGAGGTGATGGAATTCCAGTTGAGCTGTTTCAAATCCTGAAAGATGATGCTGTGAAAGTGCTGCATTGGAGAAGACTCTTGAGAGTCCCTTGGACTGCAAGGAGATCCAATCAGTCCATTCTGAAGGAGATCAGCCCTGGGATTTCTTTGGAAGGAATGATGCTAAAGCTGAAACTCCAGTACTTTGGCCACCTCATGAGAAGAGTTGACTCATTGGAGAAGACTCTGATGCTGGGAGGGATTGGGGGCAGGAGGAGAAGGGGACGACAGAGGATGAGATGGCTGGATGGCATCACTGACTCGATGGACGTGAGTCTGAGTGAACTCCGAGAGATGGTGATGAACAGGGAGGCCAGGCGTGCTGCGATTCATGGGGTCGCAAAGAATCGGACACGACTTAGCGACTGAACTGAACTGAGCCCCTGACATAAATTTAAGATGTCAACTATTTTTTAAAGAGTTTACAGCTTTGTGTGGGAACATAATCCTAAATATCACATCATAGTGTGATTAGTGCTATCATCACAGTTGCATATTTAAGAGCATCAGGTAGAAGCAAATAAGTTCTGCTGGAAAAATTGTGGAAAGGCAGACTACCAAGGAGCATTAAACTGGGATAGAGAAGAAAAACACAATATAGGAGGTAGAAGGTGTCAGTTCAGAACTTTTTTAAGCTCTCAAAAAATATTTCAGTTAACTCCTATTCACTGGGCTCATGATTTCTGGTAGCTAATCAAATGATTTGATCAGTGCCAATGGATTAATCAGTTTGACAATGCTCCTTTACCAAGGGCTTTTTCCAAAAGCAATACCTTGACAAAAAGGAAAAAATTCAGCAGTAGGTCATTCAGAGTCTACTGTGTGCAATTTTTAGAGCAGAGTGCCATACCTATTCTCAGGTAATAAGTCTGTATCAAATGTCATTTCAAGCTTAAGTATAGGAGAGCACCTCGAATCTCATTTCAAAAATGAATAAAAGAAATATAAATTAAGCAAAAAAATTCCTAATGTATTTTCATTCATAAGCAAAGGTTATACTTTTCTGTTACAGATAACGTTTAAAATTTATCTAAATAAATTATATTACGGTTACTATAAATTTAAGTAACAACTATGGCTATTACTTATGCATCTTACAGGCAGCACTAACTTAGTAAACACAGATTCATAAGGCTGTATGTGTTCACTCTAATACAAATATACAGACAGAAAGAAAGGGAGAGAAGGAGAGAAATGTCCAAAGGGTACTAACAAGGTACGAATCAGGTACTAATGCGGGTACTAAGTAAGGAAGGTACTAAAAGATGCAGAGAGTACAAGAAGCAGGCCTGTGAATAAAAATCACCAGTTGAAATAAGCATGCATTTTAATGTTGTGCTTTGTGAAATTAGACATACATTTTAATAATTGCTCTTAATGATTATTCACGAATGAATTATTAATTAACTCTCTAGACTAAAAATATCATTCCATGCTTGCTAAATAACATTTCCTCAAATGAAAGAAAAAATTATATATGAAAAGGATAAAACTTCTCTCATCATTAGTGCTTCTGTAAAGTCTTTGTATTTGATCTTGCTATAACTAATGCATGTTTGGTTAGGATACTTCCACATCACAAATTACAGCATTCAAGTTCACAGATGGATATAATGTACACATAGAAAATGAATTATTTTGCCGTGAGACTAATAATAGTATAATATGTGTACCAGTGTATGGCTCTGCATGAGTGAGTGAGTGAAGTCACTCAGTCGTGTCTGACACTTTGCAACCCCACGGACTGTAGCCTACCAGGCTCCTCTGTCCATGGGATTTTCCAGGCAATAGTACTGGAGTGGATTGCCATTTCCTAGGCCTATGCAAATACTGTTTTTTTTTTGTTGTTGTTGTTGTTGTTGTTGTCGTCTTTTTTAAAGGGATTTTCTCTTCAATCTTTCTTGGTAACAATAATTGTTCTAAAAATGTGGGTCTGTGTTAAGATACTCTGAGACAGAAGTATAAAAATTCCCAACTGCTTGTAGAAAAAATATATTCTCAAAAAAAGATAAAAGTTATTTTCCTCAATTCTTAGTGAAAAATAAATTCAGATTCATGCTAAGTCATGTATGTTAAATAGCAGGTCAATATAAAAGGTTAATCCTATATGGTAATTCTGCCGTCCCCCCCCCACACAAATTACCCCAAATCAGTTAGAAATAATTTATTTATTTTCTACAGTTTCCCTATTTTTTAATTCTTAAACAGTTTTAAAGGTTACTTTCCATTTATGGTTATTAAAAAATATTGACTATATTCCCTGTGTTTCACAATACATCCTGAACCTGTCTTACATCCAATAGTTTGTACCTCCCACTTTCCCACCTCTATAATGCCACTTTCCCGCTACTAGTAACTCCCAGTTTCTTTTCTATATCTGAAACTCTGCTTCTTTTCTGTAATATTCACCAGTTTGTTATATATTTTAGATTTCACATATTAGTGATATCATAGGGTATTTGTCTTTTTCTGACTTATCTAACTTAGTATAATGCCCTCAAGTCCATCTATGCTGCTGCAAATGGCAAATTTTTGTTCTTTTTCCTGGTTGAATAGTATTACATTGCATATTCATACAATATCTTGATCAAATGTCTTTGCTGGACATTTAGGTTGCTCCCCTTTCTTGGCAATTGTAAGTAATGCTGCTATGAACATTGGAGTACATGAATTTTTTTTTAGTGAGTGCTTTTTTTTTTTATGATATATTCCCTGGAGTGGGATTATGTAATTGCTGGGTTATATGACACTTCTATTTATAGTTTTTTTGAGAAACCTCCATACTGTTTTCCACAGTGACTGTGCTGATTTACCTTCTTGCCAACAGTGAATAAGGGTTTTCCTCAAGAACATTGGTTATTAGTGTTCTTTTTTTTTAAATTTTGGCTGTGCTAAGTCTTTGTTGAGGCAGGTAGACTTGTCTTGTTGTGGAGCATGGGCTCTACAGTGTGTGGGTTCAGTAGTTGTCACATACAGACTTAGTTGCTCTACAGCATGTGAGATCTTAGTTCCCTGACCAGGGAATGAATCACATCCCCTGCATTGGAAGCTGGACTCTTGACCAGTGGACCAACAAGAAAGCCCCATATTTGTGTTCTTTTTGATGACAGTCATTCGGGACAGGTGTGAGATGATATTTCATTGTGGTTTTGATATGCATTTCCTTGATGATTAGTGACGTTGAACATCTCTTTATGTACTTTTTGGCTATCTGCATCTCCTCACTGGTAAAATGTCTATTCGGGTCTGCCCAATTTGAATGCTTATGTAATGGCTTAAAACTATGCCCTCCCTCATAGCTTAGTTGGTAAATAATCTGCCTGCAATGCAGGAGACGCTGGTTTGATTCCTGGGTCGGAAACATCCACTGGAGAAGGGATAGGCTACCCACTTCCAATATTCTTGGGCTTTCCTTGTGGTTCAGCTGGTAAAGAATCTGCCTGCAATGTGGAAGACCTGGGTTTGATCCCTGAGTTGGGAATATCCCCGGGAGAAGGGAAAGGCTACCCACTCCAGTACTCTGGCCTGGAGAATTTCATGGACTGTATGGCGTTGCAAAGAGTTGGACATGACTAAACAAATTTCACTGTGCCCTCAAATAAGTTTTAAATGATTTGGTGAAAGTGATATTTCCTCCCACAAACTAGGTGAAATTTAGCATTTGACTGTATCACCACTCTCAACACATATATCTATATAATTCCTTCAGAGACCAGTGATCTTTGCCATACTAGAGTGATGCATTAGGGTAGGCAGAATTCTTCCCTTTTTATGAGTGAAAATTTGACTCTTTACTACTAGTAATTTTATGCCCTACCATATAGTATCACAGAGAATCATCTTCAGAAGGTTAGCCATTCTCCTTCTGTAGGTGAGGTATTTATTTTTCATGTGAAGTCAAAGAAGTTCAGCTGTTTCCTGTCAGAGGATTATGCACACATTACATTATATGAAAATATAAACCACTCTTTTATTGCAAAAAATTATTTTTAACCCCCAAGGGAAGTTGCTCAGTTGTGTCCGACTCTTTGCGACCCCATGGACTGTGACCTACCATGCTTCTCTGTTCATGGGATTTCCCAGGCAAGAGTACTGGAGTGGGTTGCCATTTCCTTCCCCAGAGGATCTTCCTGACCCAGGGATCAAACCCAGGTCTCCTGCATTGTTGGCAGATGCTTTACCATCTGAGCCACCCATGAAGTCCCTTTTCACCCCCAAACAAGTCAAATTACCAAATGTTATTCTGCACAAAGGTTTGCCAAAGATCACATAATATGTACACTATATTTCTAGTGAAATGCCCACTCTTCAAGTTACAGCATACATTATTATGCTTAAAATGCAAATACAAATAAAAAAATAAATAAAATGCTTTTAAGGTAAGGAGCATGCAGGTCACGTTTTTTTCCACAGCAGACATATCTGCATTTCTTCAGTTGTTGGTTATTAATATTTCATTAATTTTCAAGCTACCGCAAATCCCCCTTGAGATATCATTAATAAAATACTGTCCATATCAGCAAGATTATAGTCAAAGTAGCCAAATTACAGAACCCATTTAATTACCTAGAAATTTTAAGAGTGCTGAGTATTTGCTTTAATTTAAAGAACTGAACAATCTGATGCTTTGATGATTACAAAGGGTCATTAGCTTTATCTGTTTTCTTGGTGATTTTAATTATTTCTCATACATTTCCCACTTAGATATTTTCCTTTGTTTGCCCTTTAGAATGATAATGAGAAATTTTGAGGAAAAATAAATTAGTACTTCAGTTCAGTTCAGTTCAGTCACTCAGTTGTGTCCGACTCTTTGTTACCCCATGAACTGCAGCATTCCAGGACTCCCTGCCCATCACCAGCTCCCAGAGTTTACTCAAACTCATGTCCGCTGAGTCAGTGATGCCATCCAACCATCTCATCCTCTGTCATCCCTTTCTCTTCCTGCCTTTAATCTTTCCCAGCATCAGGGTCTTTTCAAATGAGTCAGCTCTTCACATCAGGTGGCCAAAGTATTGGAGNCTCCCTGCCCATCACCAGCTCCCAGAGTTTACTCAAACTCATGTCCGCTGAGTCAGTGATGCCATCCAACCATCTCATCCTCTGTCATCCCTTTCTCTTCCTGCCTTTAATCTTTCCCAGCATCAGGGTCTTTTCAAATGAGTCAGCTCTTCACATCAGGTGGCCAAAGTATTGGAGTTTCAGCTTCAACATCAGTCCTTCCAATGAATATTCAGCTCTGATTTCCTTTAGGATGGACTGGTTGGATCTTCTTGCAGTCCCAGAGACTCTCAAGGGTCTTCTCCAAAACCACAGTTCAAAAGCATCAATTCTTTGATGTTCAGCTTTCTTTATAGTCCAACTCTCACATCCATACATACAAAATTAGTACTTAAGTACATCTAAAATAAATTTGTTGTTGTTTGGTCGCTAAGTCATGTCTGACTCTTTTGCGACCCCATGGAGGCTCCTCTGTTCCTGGAATTCTCCAGGCCAGAATACTGGAGTGGGCTGCTGTTTCTTTCGCCAGGGGATCCTCTGGACTCATGGATAAAATCCACATCTCTTGAGTCTCCTGCATTGCAGGTAGATTTTTTACCACTGAGCCACAAACGGACAAAGACATAAGCACTTTACATTCACAGTATCAATCTTTTCTCCTCGGTTTCCTGAACTATATAAGATTTTTGACCAAGGAATATAGTCAACAAATTTGTAGCATTAAATTCTGGCCCAAATACTCAATTTTTCAGACTGCCCAATCTCCTACCTACTCTAAGAATACCAGTTTTCCTGATTTTGAGTGATTTTTTGCATACATGAGTACACAATTTGGATTTAGTTATTAAAGCAATTCTTAATTTTACTCTAACCCTATCTCATATATGGTCATGCATTTGATCAGATCACATTTATTTAAAGAATGATGAGGTAGAGGACATCTAACAATGGACTGGTTCCAAACTGGGAAAAGAGTATGTTAAGGATGTATATTGTCACTGGTTCCAAATTGGGAAAAGAGTATGTTAAGGATGTATATTGTCATTTTAGATTACATCATCCAAAATGCCAGGCTGGAGGAAGCACAAGCTGCACTCGAGACTGCTGGGAGAAATATCAATAGCCTCAGGTATGCAGATGATACCACCCTTATGGCAGAAAGCAAAGAAGAACTAAGGAGGTTATTGATGAAAGTGAAAGAAGAGAGTGGAAAAAAAAAAGAGGAGGGTGAAAAAGTTGGCTTAAAACTCAACATTTAAAAAACTAAGATCATGGCATCCAGTCCCATTACTGCATGGCAAATAGATGGGGAAACAATTGAAACAGAGACAGACTTTATTTTCTTGGGCTCCAAAATCACTGCAGATGGTGACTGCAACCATGAAATTAAAAGACACTTTCTCCATAGAAGAAAAGTTATAACCAACCTAGAAAGCATATTAAAAAGCAGAGATACTACTTTGCCGACAAAGGTCTGTCTAGTCAAAGCTACGGTTTTTCCAGTAGTCATGTATGGATGTGAGAGTTTGACTATAAAGAAAATTGAGCACCGAAGTATTCATGTTTTTGAATTATGGTGTTGGAGAAAACTCTTGAGAATCCCTTGGACTGCAAGGAGATCAAAACAGTCAATCCTAAAGGAAATCAGTCCTGGATATTCATTGAAAGGACTGATGTTGAAGCTGAAACTCCATTACTTTGGCCACCTGCTGTGAAGAGCTGACTCCTTAGAAAAGACCCCTGATGCTGGGAAAGATTGAAGGCAGGAGGAGAAGGTGATGACAGAAGATGAAATAGTTGGATGGCGTCACTGACTCAATGGACATAAGTTTGAGCAAGCTCTGGGGATTGGTGATGGACAGGGAAGCCTGGCATGCTGTGGTTCATGGGGTCACAAATAGCCGGACACAACTGAGCAATTGAACTGAACTGAGGTAAAAGAGAAAAATGAAGCATACTTTCACCATTTTTTTTCATATGTACATGTATGTTGGAGACCTATTCACTTGAAAATCTTCTAAGATTACATAAAATACATAAAGCTTATTCTTTTCAGTTAACAGCTATTTTCCCTCATCAATGTGTTACTTTTTTGGGTAAATTTGTGAGTCAGGGTGCTCAGAGAAAGAAACCCCTCACAAAAGTGTGCATATTGTTACTAGTGTTTATATAAAGTTCAAGAACAGGCAATATATATCTATATTAACATAAATTACATAGTAGATTCTATGGAGGTAGTTATTGAATGGGAAAAGACATGAGTGGACCTTCTGTAAGTGATGGAAATACTTCACATATATACATTTATACATTTATAAATAGTATTAATCTTTAGATAGATTTTCCTGGTGGGTCAGACAGTAAAAAATCTGCCTGAAATGCAGGAGACCCGGGTTTTATCTCTGGGCTGCGGAAATCCCCTGAAGAAGGGAATGGCTACCCACTCCAGTCTTCTTGCCTAGACAGTTAAAAGGACAGAGGAGTCTAGTGGGCTACCATCCAGAGGTTGCAGAGTGGGATGTGACTGAAGGACTACACTCCCACTTTCACTTTTCTAGCTTTAGAGGTAACACCGAAGCACTTGTCTGTGCATGAATTAACTCAGTTTTTAAAATGTTTTTCTATGGTGCCAAGAGCAAATATTGAAGTTTAAGAAAAAAATATATTTTGATAGGCATTTGTATCCATTCCCCTCTTTCTGCTTTTACTGTTCCCGTTCAAGTTCCATTTATTCCAAATCTTAACTACTGAAAAGCCTACTGAGACCAAAATTCAGAATCTGTTCTTTCTTCATTAATTACGGAATCCCCATTTTTCACATTTAACTCCCTTTAGATAAATGTGGTCATGACAAATAACTTTGGATGATAGGATACAGGTGGATGTAGTATGTACAACTTTTAGGAAGAGTACATATAAAGAAGGGTATACGCTCTTTTTATTCTTTGTTCTTGTGCCTCTCTCTTGTTGGCTAGAACCATGACACAATAGCTGGAGCACAAGCAGCCATATTGGACTATGGCGGAATTCATATGCTCAGGATGAAATAGGAACAAGATAGAATTGTGGGATCACAATGTTCAGAAAGCCATCTCAGCTCTAAAATAATTACCTCCAGATTTCTTTTACTTGAAGGAGAAATATATATTTATTGTAGTTAAACCACAGTTAATTTATGGACTTTTTTTGATGACTAGTAAAAGCTTAATGTAAATTGATAGACTTGCTGTATAAGCTTTTTTCCTATCAAATCTTTCTCATTATAATCCATCATTCAAACATATCATTGACATTTTTCTAAGAACATTTCTGATCATGATCCCTCTTCCACTGAAATTTCTTGTTCTCATTCAGAAATATCGCTATGATCCCAGGCATAATAATATTGGCATTATTAAATAATCAGTTATAAAAGAGAATGCAAAATCTGATTTTGTATTTTTTATGTAAAATACCAATTTGTGTAGGAAATGAAGACCTGAAGATACCTACCAAAATGTAAATTTTCATTACTTGGGGCTTA
>SJYT01051070.1:331045-368510 GCA_006410635.1 Cephalophus harveyi | reverse complement strand
ATGCTCAGCTTCTTCACAGTCCAACTCTCACATCCATACATGACCACAGGAAAAACCATAGCCTTGACTAGATGGACCTTAGTCGGCAAAGTAATGTCTCTGCTTTTCAATATTCTATCTAGGTTGGTCATAACTTTTCTTCCAAGGAGTAAGCGTCTTTTAATTTCATGGCTGCAGTCACCATCTGCAGTGATTTTGGAGCCCCAAAAAATAAAGTCTGATACTGTTTCCACTGTGTGGTAGGTAATTCTCAAAATGCTACTTACATCATGGAACATTCTTACTTTTTCTCTTCTGAGTTCCATTCAAAAGAAAAAAAGATATATTTGAGAACTTACCACAATATAGAATGCATATAATCTATGTATATGTCTGTCTTCTCTAAGAACCTCTGGGTTTCACGCTGGCAGTGTTTTTCTATACCCCTTTATCCTTTGACTATATCTAGTCCTCAGGTATGTATATGAAGTGAAGTGAAGTGAAGTGAAGCTGCTCAGTCATGTCTGACTCTTTGCTACCCCGTGGACTGTAGCCCACCAGGTTCCTCCGACCCAGGGATCGAACCCAGGTCTCCTGAACTACAGGCAGACGCTTTAACCTCTGAGCCACTAGGGAAGCCCGTATAGTGAACTGCAAAATGTCCACTGACTTGCTTACTTAACTACAGAGATAGCTCGATTGATAACCCAAGTGAAGTGCTAATAAATGTGATTGTTTTGTCAATTACTGAAACATTTATCTACAGTGAAGTCTATTCTCATTTCTTTGAGAAAATGGATATTAAAAGTATTCACATAAAACAGTAATGCTCTTAATATTTAAGCAACTGTAAGATAAATGATGCCATAGAGAAATGGATTCAGTGTTAATGTAGAAGTGTAATTATCTTTATTAAAAGTGCATGAATACTAAAATTCTTGTCAAGTTAACAAGGTTGAGAATCTGAAGTTCTTAAAACTATTCAGATGCACCCACCTGACTCCAGGTCAGGGCTTAAAACTGCTACACTCAGGTACCAATTCCAATAGTTGAAGAGGCTGACAGAAAATGCTGAATCAATTGAATTCATATGTGATTTATGTTCATTTCATTAAATCACATTTATTACCCACAATCTTATTAATATCTCTGTGTTGAGTTCTAATACCTGCTGATTACTCCCTTCCCAATCCTTGCCCTCACCCCACCCCAAAGCCCACTATTCTTTAAAAAGTTGGAAGTTTTGAAGATATAATTTCCTTATGCCTTCTACACATTATAGAAACTCTCAATATGCTATCACTTAAGAGATAATTCAACCTATTTACATAATTCTACTGATGAGGGACTCTCTGGTAAAGTGCAATTCAAATTTTATATAACATTAAATAGAAGAAGTTAGTTGAAAATTAGAACTAGAATATACTTCCTTAAAATCTCTGCCTGAGTGAAGTCACTCAGTTGTGTCCAACTCTTTGAGATCCCATAGACTGTAGTCTACCAGGCTCCTCTGTCCGTGGGACTTTCCAAGCAATTGTACTGGAGTGGATTGCCATTTCCTTCTCCAGCGGATCTTCCTGACCCAGGGATCGAACCCGGGTCTCCCGCATTGGAGACAGACGCTTTACCGTCTGAGCCACCAGGGAAGTCAAAATCTCTGCCTATTGACCCTAAATTCTGCTTTCTGGAACAGCAAAATATAAACATCATTGTTTTTCAGTTTTGGAGCCTAGTTTATTCCAAGTTTCCCAGTTCCTTTTCACTCTATTATTTATTATTAAGCACTTACATCCTATAGCAGTATCCTTTGGATAACCGGCCCCTGTAGCCTTCCCATTCATCTCTTCTGCTCTCACATTCTTCCTGTTTTAGCTTTTTCCCAAAACCCAAGGCCAGCGTTAAATGCCTTAATTTATCCATTCTCTTCCTTTTCTATTTTTAATATTGTAATATCTATTCATACTATGACATGTCCAGTTGTCTGTTTAACATTTAGCCTTGTCTGATCTTTCCTGAAACTCTGACTTTGAAAGTGTGCCCTGAGAGTCTATTGCTTACTTTTACTCAGTCATCATACTTGGAATTTCCTCCTTTTCCTTATTTTGTCCAACCTAAGTTTCTGAACTCTTAAATCAAGATTGTAAACCTTCTCCAAAACGGCCATCTTGCCTGAGAGGAAACTCCAGCTATTTATAATGTCTGTCTAACCAAAAGTTTCTATATGTGTCCATCTTCAACATGCAGAATATTTTCAGGACTTCATTAGGATTCTGCTTATGACACCTGGTTTTCCAGAACATGGAGTTTTACCATGCCGTATATATATTTTTTTGACATAACAGCCTCCATAATTGATCTGTCCAAGTTTATCAACACAGTCTTGCAACCAGTAAGTAATATTGACACGTTATAGTGAAGACTATACTTTTCCAATTATATTAGCTGAAAAAAAAAAATCAAAACACTACATCTTACTTCTTTCTCTTCTATGGAGAACAAATTCTGAGAAAAAAGTAAACAATATTATAATAAAGTTACAATAACAATAATAGTTCTTCTCTATTTCCCTTTTTCTAAAGAATAAAAAGTACATTTAATTTCTAAAAATAAAATGAATAAAGTGAATGGATTAAACTCTACTTAATCAATATCAGTCTGTATAACTTCTTTATTTAAAATATATTTAAAATTAAAACTCCTTCAAAGGTAATGAAGCCTTAAACACTTCTTCAGTTTCAATCTGGATTGTAATCTTGGAGGTAAATCTGACCACAAATTATAATTTGTTATAACAAATAAAAGAAAAATGAAACTCATGTATTATACCAGAAAGAGGCCAAAAGGTTAACATTTCCTCTCCCAGGCCTGAAAGAAAATCAATAGAAGAATGTTTGAAGCTTTCACCAGAGAAGCTGGATCTTTAGTGATAGTGAAGAAAATCTATTCTGAAATTGTACCTATTAAAGAAAACAGATAGAACAAAGATTGATGTAAGATCTGTAGAGAAAATAAAGAAGCAAATGCTTTGATTTTTTTTGAGGTTTCAGTAAGCAACAATGGTTCTTGATGCAAAAAGTCTTTAAGATTCATGTTGATATTTTAATATTGAGATTTATCTTTCAATACTTTAAGAAAGGTAAATTATAAAGAACAAACTATTGCCACTTAAAATAGTTTAACAATGAGAAGAATTAAATACTATTACTATACTATTATACAGAAAATTTTATATAAAAAATGCATAAAACCAGACATATGCAAAACAATCATACTGGACTACTCTCTCACATTATGTGTAAACATAAAGTCAAAATGAATTAAACACTTAAACATAAGTTGTGAAGCCATAAAAGTTCTAGAAGAAAACATAGATGTAAGATCTTTGATATCAGTCTTAGTAATAATTTTGGGGATAGGTCTCCTTAGGCAAGGAAAATAAAAGCAAATGTTAACAAATGGGACTATAGAAAACTAAAAAGATTTTGCACAGAGAAGGAAACTATGAGCAAAACTAAAAGGTTACCTACAGAAAGGGAGAAGATATTTGCAAACAATAAATCTAAATAGGACTTAATATTTAAAATATACAAAGAACTCACACAACTCAATAACAAAAAATAAACTTGACTTTAAAAAAAAAGGTGGGGGCGGGGGGCAGAGGATCTGAATAGACCTTTTCCCAAAGAAGATACACAGATGCCCAATGTGCCTATGAAAGGTGCTCAACATCACTAATCATCAGGGTAAGTACAAATCAAAATCCCAATGACATATCATTGTACATCTGTAAGGATGATAATTATCAAAAAGACAACAAATAATAAGTGCTGGCAAGGATGTGGAGAAAAAGAAACTTGTCCACTCTTTATGGGAATATAAATTGATACAGCCGCTGCAGAAAACAGTACGGAGATTCCTCAAAAACGAAAAATAGAACTACCATATGATCCATCAAAACCACTCCTGGGTATTTATTTGAAGAAAACAAAAAGTAATTAGGAAAGATATATGAACTCTTATGTTTATTGTAGCATTATTTACAATGGCCAAGATACAGAAACAATGTAAGTGTTCATCAACAGATGATAAAGAACATGTGATATATATGGAAAGTGGCATTACTGGTCAAGAAGACACCTGCAAATCCAGGAGACATAGGAGACACAAGTTCAATCCCCGGATCAGGAAGATCCCCTGAAGGAGGGCATGGACACACACTCAACTATTCTTGCCTGAGGAATCCCATGGACAGAAAAGCCTGGTGGGCTACAGTCCACAGGGTGGCAAAGAGTCGGACATGACTCAAGCAACTTAGCACGCACGCTCGTTCACTAAATTTCAGCTCAGTTCAGTCACTCAGTTGTGCCCGGCTCTTTGAGACCCCATGGACTGCAGCATGCCAGGATTCCCTGTCCATCACCAACTCCCAAGGCTGGCTCAAACTCATGTCCATCTAGTCAATGATACCATCCAACCATCTCATCCTCTCTCATCCCGTTCTCCTCCTCCCTTCAATCTTGCCCAGCATCAGGGTCTTTTACAGTAAGTCAGTTCTTTGCATCAGGTGGCCAAAGTATTGCCGTTTCAGCTTCAGCATCAGTCCTTTCAATGAATATTCAGGATTGATTTCCTTTAGCACTGACTGGTTTGATCTTCCTGCAGTCCAAGGGACTCTAAAGAGTCTTCTCCAACACCACAGTTCAAAAGCATCAATTCTTCGGTGCTCAATTTTCAAATAGTCCAACTCTTACATCCACACATAAGTACTGGAAAAACAATAGTTTTGTCAAGATGGACCTTGGTTGGCAAAGTAATGTCTCTGCTTTTTAATATGCTATCTAGGTTGGTCATAGCCTTTCTTCTAAGGAGAAAGCATCTTTTAATGTCATGGCTGCAGTCACCATCTGCAATGATTTTGGTGCCCAAGAAAATAAAGTTGTCACTATTTCCACTGTTTCCCATCTATTTGCCATGAAATGATGGGACCAGATGCCATGATCTTAGTTTTTTGAATGATGAGTTTTAAGCCAGCTTCTTTACTCTTCTCTTTCACTTTCATCAAGAGGCTCTTCAGTTCCTCTTCACTTTCTGCCATAATGATGGTGTCATCTGCATATCTGAGGTTATTGATATTTCTCCTGGCAATCTTGANTAGTTTTTTGAATGATGAGTTTTAAGCCAGCTTCTTTACTCTTCTCTTTCACTTTCATCAAGAGGCTCTTCAGTTCCTCTTCACTTTCTGCCATAATGATGGTGTCATCTGCATATCTGAGGTTATTGATATTTCTCCTGGCAATCTTGATTCCAGCTTGTGCTTCATCCAGCCCTGCATTTTGCATGATGTATTCTGCATATAAGTTAAATAAACAGGGTGACAATATACAGCCTTGATGTACTCTTTTCCCGATTTGGAACCACTCTGTTGTTCCATGTCCAGTTCTAACTGTTGCTTCTTGAACTGCATATAGATTTCTCAGGAGGCAGGTCAGGTGGTTAGGTATTCCCATCTCTTGAAAAATTTTCCAGTTTGTTGTGATCTAAACAGTCAAAGGTTTTGGCATAATCAATAAAGCAGAAGTAGATGTTCTTATGGAACTCTTGCTTTTTTCATGATCCAACTGATGCTGGCAATTTGATCTCTGGTTCCTCTGCCTTTTCAAAATCCAGCTTGAACATCTGGAAGTTCACAGTTCACATACTGTTGAAGCCTGACTTGGAGAATTTTGAGCATTACTTCGCTAGCATGTGAGATGAGTGCAATTGTGCAGTATTTTGAACATTCTTCAGCATTTACCTTCTTGAGGATTGGAAAGAAAACTAACTTTTTCCAGTCCTGTGGCCACTGCTGAATTTTCCAGATTTGCTGGCATATTGAGTGCAGCACTTTCACAGCATCATCTTTAGGATTTTAATAGCTCAACTGGAATTCCATCTCCTCCACTAGCTTTGTTCATAGTGATGCTTCCTAAGGCCCACTTGACTTTTCAGTCTAGGATCTTGCTCTAAGTGAATGATCACACCAATATGGTTTTCTGGGTCATGAAGATCTTGTTTGTATAATTTTTCTTTGTATTACTGCCACCTCTTCTTAATATCACTAAACTTACTATGATATCATATCATGACATGCATAAGTCAAATCATTATGATGCACACCTTAAACTTATACAGCATCAATTATAATTTACTAATTGTTATATGTCAATTATATTTCAATAAAACTGGAAGAAAAATGAAGAAAGCTAAACTACAGAGAGCAAATGATGTGTCAGTGAAAATAAGCTAATGATGGGGAGAATTAAAGACTATATATAATTTTTCTGTAAATTGAGTATTTTTTAATCATTTCAAGTTAAATAAAACATAGAAGACAGACATTGTTCTAATTTTGCTGCAAAGGGCCACGCATTCTTTTTAGATTATGTCTTACTTTCGGCATTCATTATTTATGTTCCCTCAGTCTGAAACCTATCCTTTGCAAGTATCTATATGTTCTACCACTTGTTTTTTCAAGTCAATTCAAATATACCCTTTTAATTTCTCTTTCCTTGTTCTCCTTTCTAAAACTGCAAACCCCTCCTAACCAGTCCTATCTTTTTCTTACATTTTTCTTTGCTCCCATTAAAACACTCCACAAGAGTAGGCTTTTTTTTTTTACTTTAGTTTATTACTATAATCTCAACAACAAGAATAATATGTACCACATGGAAGACACTCAATAGGCATTTGTTGAAACAAAAACCGACAAGGAAGGAACCCTAGAAAATAATCATATGTGAAGCCTATAATTTCTAGCTAGAAATTCAAGAAGTAAGAAGAAAAAAGAAACATGTACTTATTAATTTTAACACAAGAGATACAAAAGGCACCAGAATAAAAATAGATGTTATACTAATAGAAATAAAATGTTAGTAAGTATCTTACAAGTTTAATATGGCATCCATAATTAAATTTTGTCATACAAGTCAATAAAAGAAGGACTACAACATTATATTATAGAGTCTTAACCCATATTTTTATTTTAATCCCATATCAGATACTCAGTAAGACTGTCCCATGACTTTTATGGGCTCAACACGCTGCCAGTGTCTTAAGCTTAAACCGACCCAATCTCTGTGCATAGAGGCAGTTGAACTTGTCACTCATTTCTATCTGATATACTTTAAATGGAGATTCACTATGGGTATTCTACAAAATTACTCTAGATCTTTTTCACTTTTTGCACACTATTTCTATTACCATCTTTATACATCTTTAAACTCTGAATTATTTGTTTTTAATCTTAAATTTATTTTTTGGACATGTTTTCTTGGTTTTAAAATGTAAATATTCCTTAAAATACTCTGACATACGTACCCTGGCTTGCATCATTTTCTTTTGCTGTGTATTAGGGCCACTTCCCTAAGTCAAGCTCCTTGGAAATCTACTGCAATCAACAGAGTGTACAGAATCCTAGTTGAGAATTAGTGAACATTAGAGATGAAAGATAACGAGAGCAGGGGAGGGGAGGTAATCACATATACACACACAAAAGATAGTTGAGTGAAACAATGGGAAGAGAAACAAGCAGAGTTTATTGAATAACTTATTTTAATCCTAGATAACTGCACCAAATGATGGTATTATTCACCTGTTGGAAGCAAGGTTTTATTGAGTTAACCTACTCCATGCTGCTCAGCACTTAATTATCTCTCTCAAATGCCATAATGATCATTTAATTCATCTATCAAAAAATTCAATAGAATCCTAATTACCTCAAAAAATAAAAAATAGGTATCATGCATAGTCCTCTTGGATATAATTTCAATTCCATCCTCAATTATTTTTCCTAATACCACTTTCTAAACAAATTGACCTTAAGAAAATCTCTCCAATGCCTTACACTTTTCTGCCCAAATGGCTCATAACCTGGTATTCAAAAACTTTATAATATACAACTGATGTTGTTTTTCAGTTAATCATCTATTAGTTTTTACACAAATTTGTTGATCCAGCAAAGCTGGTTTTCTCATGATATTAATATATTTTACTGTCTTTATTATTTACTGTCCATCTGCCTCTACTAGAATATAATATTCAAGAGCGGATAGACTTGAATCTGTTTTCTTTACTAATATGTCATAAGCACTGAAACAATATTGGTGAATAATTTTCAAATATTTTATATTTTCATAAAAGCCATGAGTCAATTGTTTCCTCTCCATTCTCAAAGTGTCTGCTTGAAATTAGGCTGTCATTAACATTTTCTTGTACCACTATAATAGTTTTCTAACTAAATTTCATTCCTAATATTTTCCCAAGTTAATGAATCCTCTTCTTAAGAATGGGTTTTAAAACAAAAATTTGATCTGGTCATTTTTCTCCTAGAAATCAAATCATTGCTAAGAAATGTTTTATGATCTTGTACAAATCTCCTTTTCCAATGTCTTCTCCTGTCACTCCACAACCAGAACACTTCCATTTTGGCTACCCTACTACTGAAGAACATAAACTTTTTAATATATTTCTAAGCACAGAACACAGGTTAATGAGCTTCCAGAAGAAATAATGGGAGCTCAGTGTTAGTAAAACACAGTGGAGGTGGTGGTGGTTTAGTCACTAAGTTGTGTCTGACTCTTGTGACCTGATGGACTGTAGCCCGTCAGGGTCCTCTGTCCTTGGGATTTTCCAGGCAAAAACACTGGAGTGGGTTGCCATTTTCTTCTCCAGGGAGAGTTCCTACCCCAGGGATCAAACCTGTGTCTCTTGCATCTCCTGCATTGGCAGGCAGATTCCTTAACACTGAGCCACCTAGGAAGCTCATTTATGGAGGTATAATTCATTTCTGGGCCTCCTGGGATTGAAACTGGGCCTCCTGCACTGTAGGCAGATTCTTTACTATCTGAGCTACCAGGGAAGTCCCAAATTAATTTCATAAACCACTAATAAACTGTGATGCACGATTTGAAGTAAACAAATCTTTTAAGACCGTTTAAATTATTTGGCATGACTGAATTTGTAACCCAGAGTGCTGATAGCATTATTCAATAAAACTGAACTGCTGTTAGTGATTCTGCAGCAGTCATAGACAATTGGACTGATCTTGTAATGCTAAAAGTGAGTAAACATTACTTCAATTTTCGAGAAGAATGGAGAGATGTCATAGTTCATAAGCTACATCATTGGATAATACTCTAAGATGGATACTTTAAGGAACCATTTGTGAATACAGGGGGAAAAAGGAAGTCGTAATCACTAGGGTCCAACAGAATTTCTATAAAAATTTGATTTCTATAATCAAATCAAACTAACCTCCGCTGCCTAGTTGCTAAACTAGTAAGTCAGGAATATATAATATAATTATGAAAGACATAGGAAATAAAGGTTCCACTTATTCCTGTGACTGAGATAGCATGATGTGCTCATTATCCCTGTTTCTTTTCTCTACTGGATACACAGCCAACTATATTTCTGTTTCCCTTGCAGTCAAGTGGACCTATGTGACTAAGTTCTGGCCAGCTGACTGAAGCAAAAGTGATACACAGCGCTTTCATATTGATTCCTCTTCTGTGAAACACAGTTGTGTGTCTAGTCGTTCAGTTATATTCAACTCTTTGTGACCCTATGGACTGCAGCACGCCAGGCCTCCCTGTCCATCACCAACTCCCCGGAGCTTGCTCAAACTCATGTCCATTGAGTCGGGGATGCCATCCAACCATCTTATTCTCTGTTGTCCCCTTCTCCTCCTGCCTTCAATCTTTCCCAACGTCAGGGTCTTTTCCAGTGAGTCAGTCCTTTGCATCAGGTGGCCAAAGTACTGGAGTTTCAGCTCCAGTATCAGTCTTTCCAGTGAATATTCAGGACTGATTTCCTTTAGGATTGACTGGTTTGATCTCCTTGCAGTCCAAGGGACTCTCAGATTTTTTACTACTGTGCCACCTTGGAGCCCCTTGGAGGACTATACCTCTATAAATATGTACTCTCTGTTTCCCCATGTGATATTCTTTCTGCTGAATATACTATAATTAAGGTTTTTACCCTTGCCATAAAACAACTCTTGCCAGGGTCAAAAATGACCTCCATGTGGCTAAACCTATTGTTTTGTTTGTTTTTTTTTCTCCAATCTCACTCTATTTGATTTCTCAAAAGTAACTGACATGTTTGTTCAGTCTTATTTTGGCTTTAAAAACACTATTATCTTTCTTTTTCTATTTCTTTAATTCTGTAGATATGTGAGTTTGTGGATGTTCACTAAACTTATTTTGAATATTTAAGTGATATCATATGCCATATATTATAAACTTATATAGTGCTATGTGCTGTGCTTATTTGCTCAGTCATGTCTGACTCTTGGCACCTCCACGGACTGTAGCCCACCAGGCTCCTTTGTCCATAGGATTCTTCAGGCAAGAATACTGGAGTGGGTTGCCATTTCCTTCTCCAGGGGATCGTCCCAATGTAGGGATCAAACCCAAGTCTGTTCCATCTCCTGCATTAGCAGGCAGACTTTTTACTTCTACATCACCTGGGAGTCCCTTGGACGACTGTACCTCTATAAACATGGACTCTCTCTTACACCATGTGATATTCTGTCTTTGGAATATATTCTAATCAAGGTTTTTACCCTTGCCATAAAACAACTCTTGCCAGGGTCAAAATTTACTTTCACATGGCTAAAACTATTGTTTTGTTTGTTTCCTCCAGTCTGAACCTATTTGTTTTCTCAAAAGTAACTGACACATTTGTTCAGTCTTATTTTGGCTTTAAAAACACTGCTATCTTTTTTTTTTACCCCTATTCCCTTAATTCTGTAGATATGTGGTGGATGCTCATTAACTTATTTTGAATATTTAAGTGATATCATATGCCATATATTATAAACATATATAGTGCTATATGGGAGAAGGCAATGGCACCCCACTCCAGTACTCTTGCCTGGAAAATCCCATGGATGGAGGAGCCTGGTAGGCTGTAGTCCATGGGGTCGCTAAGTCAGGCATGACTGAGCGACTTCACTTTCACTTTTCACTTTCATGCATTGGAGAAGGAAATGGCAACCCACTCCAGTGTTCTTGCCTGGAGAATCCCAGGGATGGGGGAGCCTGGTGGGCTGCCGTCTATGGGGTCGCACAGAGTCAGACATGACTGAAGCGACTTAGCAGCAGCAGCAGCAGTGCTATATGCTGTGCTAAGTCACTCAGTCACGTCTGACTCTTTGCAACCCCATGGTCTGTAACCCACCAGACTCCTCTGTCCGTGGGATTCTCCAGGCAAGAATCCTGGAGTGGGTTGCCATGCCCTCCTCCAGGGAAAAACCCATCCCAGGGATCGAACCCAGGTCTCCAGCATTGCAGGCAGATTGTTTACCATCTGGGCCAAAGGGAATCCCGTATGGGGCTATATGTCAATAATATCTCAATAAAACTGGAAGAAAAAAAAGAAAGCACTGCTGTTTTGTCTCCTCATATGTCACCTATGTTGTTGGCTTTTGTGATTTCATCTCCCCTCCTTGCTACTTCCATCCCTAAGGTCAGTTACCAGACTCCTACTTTGCATGCCCTCACTAATATGTTCTTACCAAGTTTCATGCCTTAAAATCAACTACACAGAGATAATTGACAAATATATGTCCATCTCACACCTTTCACTTCAACATTAGACCTATTCATCCAAACTGCTTCCCGAGAAATTTTATCTAATAGGATTTCAGACTTGATGCCAAAATTGAACTCTTCCTGTTCCTTTCAAAAACTGAGCCTCATCAGTCTTCTCAATTTGGTAACTGATAAATGTATTCCAATTCAGTTCAGTCACTCAGTTGTGTCCGAATCTTTGCAACCCCATGAACCGCAGCATGCCAAGCCTCCCTGTCCATCACCAAATCCCAGAGTTTACTCAGACTCATGTCCCTTGAGTCGGTGATGCATCCAATCATCTCATCCTCTGTCATCCCCTTCTCCTCCTGCCCCCAATCCCTCTCAGCATCAGAGTCTTTTCCAATGAGTCAACTCTTCGCATGAGGTGGCCAGAGTATTGGAGTTTCAGCTTTAGCATCATTCCTTCCAAAGAAATCCCAGGGCTGATCTCCTTCAGAATGGACTGGTTGGATCTCCCCGCAGTCCAAGGGACTCTCTCAAGAGTCTTCTCCAACACCACAGTTCAAAAGCATCAATTCTTCGGTGCTCAGCCTTCTTCACAGTCCAACTCTCACATCCGTACATGACCACAGGAAAAACCATAGCCTTGACTAGACGGACCTTAGTCGGCAAAGTAATGTCTCTGCTTTTGAATATACTATCTAGGTTGGTCATAACTTTCCTTCCAAGGAGTAAGCATCTTTTAATTTCATGTCTGCAATCACCATCTGCAGTGATTTTGGAGCCCAAAGAAATAAAGTCTGACACTGTTTCCACTGTTTCTCCATCTGTTTCCCATGAAGTGATGGGACCAGATGTCCTTGACTGTTATTTTCCATACTCCACACTTATTCCTCATCAAATTCCTTCCCTTCAAAATATAGCCCTAAATAAACAACTTTCACTGATACTTCCACTGTTATCATCCTGGTCTAGGTTGTCCTCATCTCTCATCTCTTATTGTTAAACTAAATTTCTAACTGGTTTTCTTATTTATACCTTGGGTTTTTTTGTTGTTGTTGTTTGTTTTTAACACAAACTCTGTCATCCACACACAAATTTGGGTGTTACATTTAAGAAATTAGAGTTTTCAAAAAATTAGTATAATAATAATATACAGAATGATCTTTTTAAAATGACAATCAGATCATATCACTTTTCCAAACTTTATATAAATGTCATTCAGTCAACTTTTGAATATGTAAAAAGACTGTTTAACATGTTCAGTTTAGTTCAGTTTAGCCACTCAGTCATGTCCGACTCTTTACGACCTCATGAATCGCAGCACGCCAGGCCTCCCTGTCCATCACCAACTCCTGGAGTTTACTCAAACTCATGTCCATCGAGTCAGTGATGCCATCCAGCCATCTCATCCTCTGTCGTCCCCTTCTCCTCCTGCCCCCAATCCCTCCCAACATCAGGGTCTTTTCCAGTGAGTCAACTCTTCACATGAGGTGGCCAAAGTATTGGAGTTTCTGCCTTAGCATCAGTCCTTCCAATGAACACCCAGGAATGATGTCCTTTAGGATGGGCTGGTTGGACCGCCTTGCAGTCCAAGGGACTCTCAAGAGTCTTCTCCAACACCACAGTTCAAATGCATCAATTCTTCGGCACTCAGCCTTCTTCACAGTCCAACTCTCATATCCATACATGACCACTGGAAAAGCCATAGCCTTGACTAGACGGACCTTTGTTGGCAAAGTAATGTCTCTGCTTTTTAATCTAGGTTGGTCTTACATTAGGTCAAAAAAAAACTATGGACTGAGTTATTTTTTAAAATAATTTTTAAAAACTATGTTTTAACATGAATCAACATGCCAGTGGTATTCGTTCTTTGAAGTTACAATTTCATCATAATTTACAATTTTATTCATTCAGTCTTGTTAGCAAAACATACTGAAATAACTTGCTTAGCCAAATCTATCAAGCAACTAAAATACTTACCTTGAGGATCCAGCAATAATTTAAATAATGATCATTCTTCAACAATATATATTATATAGCCCATAATCATATATTCTAATATTCATAACATAATAATATCACATACAAAATATACCTGATACTATACAAACATTATCTAAATTTAAAGCTCTCAATTATTATAATGACTAAAATAAGACTGCATTACTACATGGAAGCAAAACAATAAAGAAAAAATTATATGAGCAATACACTATAAACAGTATGTTTTATTTTACCAGCCTTAGACACCCATAAATGATTGTGTAACCAAGAATGGACTTCGTTTAATGAAAGTATGCCCATATTCATCTTATGTTAAACCATTCCAGAAATGAATGATTCCTAGATGCTGCTAGATGTTCATAGATATTTTGCTTAGAAAGGATACAAATAAATTAGGCAATACCATTCTATATTTATAATAAAGCAGATTAAGGATGATTTTCATCTTGTTATAAGATCACAAATTTTTTTTAAAATCTAAAACTAAACTATTTCTCACAAACTGAAAAATCCAAAGCAAGAACATGAAAGCAGATCTGCAAAATTTGGCTCATATCCATTGTTTCTGCTCTTGTTCTCTCTAGTTAGACCCAGAGGAACCTCTATCCTTGTGCCTGCCTCAATTTGAAGGTCAATAGTGGGGAGAGTCATCTTTTACTTGTCTAACCCATTCCTTTCTTTAAAAATACCTTTTAACTATGAGTTTCTCCTAATAAGCATAATGAACTTTAAAATGGAGAAATCATATTAACATATTTTAATATATAGTCATTTTAAAGGCTAAAAAAATAACATTATAAATTTTATTTCTGTTTTCTTTTAAACTAAATTATGTCATTATCTGTCTCAAATGTTATTGTCATTCATCATGTGCCCGAAGCCTCCTAGAAGAAAGGTTTTAGCCAAGGTAGTTTAATCATTTTGATAAAAACATGGTTTAAAGAGAATGCCTAAAGACTGGGTTAAACATCCTATTCCACCAGCATTTTTTTTATATTTAATATTTGCTTTTAGCCCAGAAGAATTAGGAAAATTACCTGGAGTTCACTGCCACAAGTGATATAACACAGGCATAATAGATTTTCTTCATGTGTCTATGTATTATACATTTAAGTTACTATGTATCTGACGAAAGTAATTTGTAAAAGAGTATTTCTAAAACTATTTATCTGACATCTATTCAAAATGCATTTTCTGCACTCAAATTAGAATGACCATAGAGATTTGCTAACCTTTCACGACACAGTGACTTAAAAATCCATTAAAGTTTTTGAAAAAATGTACTCCTTGACTTTTTTGTAATTCTAAGAGCAAACAGCTATCTAACATTTTCAGGATCATTAAATTAAAAATGATAAGGAAAGAAAATCATTAACTAATTTATATTTCTCTTCTAATGGGAATAGAATTAGTAATTACTTTTGCTGGTGAAACATCCTGTAGTCAGTCAGTTGAATCTGAATCACAAGCTTATCGTTCAAGGTATGGGGCCTTCTGACCTTCAATTACAAATTCTCACAGTTGTGTTTATAGAAAGGAATTAATACAAGTGAAATAGAATCTTCGTGTTTAACCATCCAAACTTTTATGCTCAAATTTTCTTTTCATATGCTCCATTTATATTTTTACTTCTTATAAATTGTAACCATGCTTTGCCCAGTATCTTACATACTGTAACAATAAATATTTACTAAATTAATGTGTGAATCCCTTTGGGCATTTGACAAAATAATGAGAAGTAAGGCAAAAGTTTTTATAGTCAAGATTTTCATCCAAAAATCATGAGAGCCACGGAAGTCATAGTGAAGAGCAATTATAATTTGAAGTTTTATCTTCCTCACAGGACAATGTGTAAGCACACAAGCAATTAATTCTGTTCACGTCTGACCTCCTGTCCTTGTTAAAATTACTGACGTTTTAGAAGATACTTTAATTTCATCCACCTATTTTCTTGACGGTATTAGTGATCTACCTCCCCTTTTAAGGTAGTATTTATTTCAGTTCTAAAATTATATTTAAACAGACAATACATTCCTCGTTATGTTTTATATGGCATTTATTATATTTTGCTTGGACACGGTAACAGACTGTGACCCTTAAATAGAAATTATGAAACCAACCACAGTTTATAGAATGTTTGAATGGTGCATCTTTGCCCAAAAGGCCTGTAAAATTACACAGAACACTGTTCTATAGTATTTAAATTTGAATTAACAATCGTCTGTATCCCCACTGATGTGAGCTGCTATAATTTTCATTTTGTGTACATTCCTAAGAAGGGGTCAAGAAAAGAATAGCCGTTTACCTACCAGATTTCTTACTGAAAAAGACAATATTTCTGATAACTTGATTTTACCTCAAATCATCAGTTTTTGCTAATTACAGATTGCTATATTCCCAAAAATAGCAATATGATATAATGAGAGTGGTTGTTGACAAGTCTAATATATTTGACTTGATTGTTGTTGTTCAGTCGCTAAGTCATGTCTGATTCAACCAATCAAATATTCTAATGTTGGCGAAAAACTACTCTTTAGAATTAGGTAAACAGATATGTGGACTTGGCCAACTTACAAACTTACACTGTCAATCTGAAGTAAAACTCTTGGGCCCTCATTTTACAAAAAGAGTATACTTGAACATCACTCTCATCAACAGAAAGGGTGTTCTACGCCTATTCTTACAGAAGGGGCTGCTCTGTGCACACTAATGGGAGGACAGCTTTCTGTAACAGGCAATATTCCAAACATAAGTACACAGGAGTGTCCTGAAACTGTAAGCTGATTCCTAAACATAAGGTCCGTTTAAGAAGGAGAGCTTAAAATCGTTTGTGGCTCTCGCGTGTTCAGTTGGAAATTCTCCTCATACTAGCTGGGATTTCAGAGTACATCGACATAGAGAAAGCAGTTGTTCCCACATCTTAAAATAGCACACATTGAACGTTTAACCTTTCTGCTGCCCAGTCAGTGTCTAATTACTATTTTATATCTAAACACACACACCATCTCCCTTTTTCATTTCTCATTATTAAATAGAACATAGATAGAAGTAAAGCAAACTCACTGATCTTTAAAAATAGGAAATTACAGAAAAAAGTATTTTTAGGAATTTATATGAATATGTCAACTAGTCAAATTCAAAATTTTTGTTAAAACATCAGTCCTTCAAAATGACTCTATTTTAAAGTGACTGCTCTTTAGTAAAAAGAGTTGGTACCCTTTTAGATTATTAATGATGAGGGAAATTTTCTTTTTCTAATCCTGATGTTATATTTAGCAACTTACTAAGTCTCTATACAGGACATGAACTCTTGGGGCACGTAGAATAATTGTCTCTCCAAGATTTGTCACATGTCCATTGTTTATAAGTAACCCAGTTTATTTACTAGATACAGTCAATATCTCCTCCTAGCATTATAAAAACCTATTACTGAAGTTTAACCTGTCAGATTGCCCTAAAACTAGTGGCTTTTTTCTATTTTCCTAAGGAATATTTACAGATCTAAAGTTTTCTCCATGTCAGTTATATATAATTACCCCATCATATCTTGGTGTTCTGCATCACCAGACTGATCCAAATTGAAAATATTCTGAAAAATTTTTTCCAAAAGTTCCAAAAAGCAAAACTTAAATTTGCCATTGTATCAAAAACTATTTATGTAGCATCTACATTGCATCTAAAACTATTTTCATAGTATTTATATTGTGTTACGTATTATAAATAATCTAGAGATGATTTAAGTGTATGGGAGGATGTGCTTATTTAGGTTAAATGCAAATATTATGCCATTTTATACAAGGGACTTGAATATCTGAGGATTTTGGTATCTTTGGTTGTCCAGGAAACAATCCCCTACAGGTACAGAGGGATTGATTGTACTGTGATTCAAAAATATCTTCAGGGCCAATATTTAAAATCTGAACTGGAATGGCTAAACAATTAACATTCAAGTCTTTATGTTTAATGCAGTCATATTTAGCTCCTTCACTGTGAATGGGGTGAAGAAAAAAAATTGGCAATGAAAAATAAATTTAAATAGCTGTTTGGTTGTATGCATATTATATACTACAACTTTTTTTTTGAAATATGTTTGGATTTCTTTTCTCTTTTTTTTTTCTTTCATCTGGGGAAGCAAATGGGTGATGATAGTAAACAATTCAATAGGTTGCTCAGAGTCGGGGAATCACGTTCTTCATGCCAAAACCCAAAGCTATGCTTCCGCTCTTCTCTCAGCTGCCCCTATGACCTTGGGTAAGTCCCTTCGTGACTCTGATATGCATTTCCTTCACCTCTAATGATTTGTGCCCTTTCCTTTTATAGAGATTACATTCAGTAAACGGGCATTTTTTTGTGATAGAGAAAAAGATCGCCTGGTAAGTAGATACATCAAATCCCATCTGAGTGCGTGACAGGTTCCATGGCGTTACACTGCGTGTGGGCACTGATCCTGCCAGGAATAGAGTGACCTGCTGTCTGAGCCCACGGAAGTAACCTGAGGGAGCGCTCCAAATGTGCTTCTGCCAGTGTTACCCACCTGGGGAAATTTCTCACTCCACGACTGGGGAGGGATAACTACTTTTCACCCTGGCCTTCTCACCACTTGCACGATGTTTATCCCATTTCAAGATGCCATCTGTGGTGTTTTTCAACATCGTTATCTCAGAGGTTGAAGGAATCACGCATAACTAGATTATTTATTATGAGTACATCTGGCATTTTGGAATTGTCAAAGAAACTGACAGCTCCTATAGCCTAATAACTTCTTTCTATATTTTACTGTCTTTGGCAGAAAAACTGCCACTGAAGTTAGCACTTGTAAAGTTAAATAAAGGATGCCATAGCCATGGGCATCATTCGTAAAAGCAAAGAAAATGGGAAATTCTGCTTTTACATACACATGATAGTGAGAGCACTTAGTTTATAATGTTTTCGCTCTTTGCAGAAATGCAACTCTCTGGACGTAGATGTATAGGTACAGAAGATTGTGCGGCCCTGTTAGAAATTATGTCCCACTTTTCTGTTTGAATTTTGTTATGATTTTTGCTAAGTTTGGGGATTTACAAAAAAAATTTTTAATAAGAAAGCTGTATAATCTTCTCAATTTATATACAAGCAACTCCTTCACTCCTCTCCAGTATTGTTTTGCTCATTGGTGAGTGAGTGAGTGAGTGAGTGAAGTTGCTCAGTCGTGTCCGACTCTTTGCGACCCC
This sequence comes from Cephalophus harveyi, assembly GCA_006410635.1. Classification (NCBI taxonomy): domain Eukaryota; kingdom Metazoa; phylum Chordata; class Mammalia; order Artiodactyla; family Bovidae; genus Cephalophus; species Cephalophus harveyi. Next base: position 349,738 of record SJYT01051070.1, on the reverse strand, counting down.
GTGGACTATAGCCCACCAGGCTCCTCCATCCATGGGATTCTCCAGGCAAGAATACTTGCTCATTGGTAGGACTAGTTCTGTCTCTTATACACATCTAAAAAAAAATTTTAGGGTGTTTAAATAGAGTTTAAAGAACTCTCTCTGGCTTCCTAATAAAGAGTAAAGAATGCAAGCAGTTAGTGGAACTACCCNCATGGGATTCTCCAGGCAAGAATACTTGCTCATTGGTAGGACTAGTTAAATATCTGATCTCTTCACTGGACAATATATACTTCTTTGAACGATGGATGCTGAAGCTGAAGCTCCGATACTTTGGTCACCTGATGTGAAGAACTGACTCACTGGAAAAGACCCTGATGCTGGGAAAGATTGAAGGCAAAAGGAGAAGAGGACAGCAAAGGATGGGATGGTTGGATGGCATCACCGACTCAATGGACATGAGTTTGAACAGGCTCTGGGAGCTGGTGATAGACAGAGAGGCCTGGTATGCTGCAGTCCACGGGGTTGCAGAGTCTGACACGACTGAGCAACTGAACTGAAGTGAATGCTTCTTTGACAGCAGAGATTGCAATGTGTTCATCAATATACTCCACAGTGATTTATCCCTTATCTTGCAGAAAGCTGATAATCAAATTCATATTAAATTAAAAATAAGTATAAATTGCTTTAAATGAAAAGATCTAATGACCTCTTAAGAGGAGTTTTATTTTTAACCTAATACTAACCATTTAAACAAAAAACACACAACAAATATTTCTATTTTTAGTAATGTGTAATAATGGGAGATTTCTGTCCCTATTTCACAAAAGATAATATTGCACAAAGTATTTATTGATATCTATGGTTTTTCCAGTGGTCATGTATGGATGTGAGAGTTGGACTGTGAAGAAAGCTAAGCACTGAAGAATTAATGCATTTGAGCTGTGGTGTTGGAGAAGACTCTTGAGAGTCCCTTGGACTGCAAGGAGATCCAACCAGTCCATTCTAAAGGACAGTCCTGAGTGTTCATTGGAAGGACTGATGCTGAGGCTGAAACTCCAGTACTTTGGCCACCTCATACAAATAGTTGACTCATTGAAAATGACCCTGACGCTGGGAGGGATTGGGGGCAGGAGGAGAAGGGGACAACAGAGGATGAGATGGCTGGATGGCATCACTGACTCAACGGACCTGAGTGTGAGTGAACTCTGGGAGTTGGTGATGGACAGGGAGGCCTGGCGTGCTGCAATTCATGGGGTCTCAAAGAGTCGGACACGACTGAGCGACTGAACTGAACTGAAGACCTGAAATATAATAAACTGATCAGAAAAGTAATTGAAATATAAAGCTATTTCAAATACATTATCAGTTCTGTATATTCATAGTGAAAAAAAAAGCTATTGATAAAATCAATTACCTAGAGTTTGATTTCTTCTCTCCTTCTGCATATTTTTAAAATATTTACTGCAAATCAATTTCTGAAAAGCAGATATATTATACTAATAAAATCTCAGAATTGAGCAATTTTCCTACTATATATTATCAGACTACTATGAACTATTAAAAACCATAGGTTACAGAGTTAGATATTTTAATCAATAATAATAAAACAGCTGGAAAAAAGAACAAAGAGAAACAGCTTTATTTAAAACCAATCAGAGCATTTAATTAGTTTTAAACTCTAAAACCAATTATTTTTTATTATTTAATATATACCCTAGCTACTGGTTTTTAGAAAACTAAAAGACTTCAAAAAAGCTAATTATCTATGTGAAACGAATTGCCAGTCCAGGTTCGATGCATGATACAGGATGCTTGGGGCTGGTGCACTGGGATGACCCAGAGGGATGGTACAGGGAGGAAGGTAGGAGTGGGGTTCAGGATGGGGAACACGTGTATACCCATGGCGGATTCATTTTGATGTATGGCAAAACCAATACAATATTGTAAAGTAATTAGCCTCTAATTAAAATAAAATTATAATAAAAATAAAATAAAATAATTTGGATCAACAAAAAAACAAAACAAAACAAAACAAAAACTAATTATCTCTAAAACCTCAATCCTTGCACCATGCTTCACTGAAAAATATTAAAAATTAATTCTGCTGCACTTTTTCACAGAATGTGTTATATGTAACCCTATTCTCTTTTATTTTTACTTTTATTTCCTTATCTCCTCTTTTACGGTTTATCACAGTAACTTACAGGTCTCTTTTCTTCCAAAATCCCCACAGTTTTCCTTATTTTGACTCTAATCTATAAGATTCTTGAATGCAAGAATTTAAAAGCAGTTATATGAACAGACTGTCTGTACTTAATTATTATGTAATCAGTTGACCAAATTTGATCAGCCTGACTTAATCCCTAGAAAGTGATCTTGGAGGTAAAAAAGACAAAACAGAAGAGTTTAAACACTATGGAAAAATCCAAACAAACAAACAACAACAAAAAAAATACCTCACTTCAATAAAACTGAAAGTGGCTCAGGCCTGTGTGACTCTTTGCTATTCCATGGACTTGGCGCTCTAGGTTCCTCTGTTCATGGAATTCACAAGGCAAGAATGCTGGAGTGGGTTGCCATTTCTTTCTCCAGGGGATCTTCCCAACCCAGGAACTAAAACCTGGTCTCCTGCATTGCAGGCAGGTTCTTTACCATCTGAGCCACCAGGGAAGCCCTCACTTTAAGAAAAAAGCTATTTAATTAGTCAGATACATGTATCTTCCATTCATGTGAGGAAATTTGGTCAGTTTTCTCAATATAAGTCAAGTACTCAAATACACAATTTAAATTCATATGCAATTTCTACTGAAATGGTACTCAATAACTATGCAGGTGATTGATTATTTTTCAAGAGAAGAATGCAAAAAAGAACTGTGATATTCCATTTGTGGCACTAACTTAATTGTCTCCTAAACAATATACTGATTAAGATTTTTTAAAATGTGTTAAATGACAATGGTTTGCTCTATAACTGATTTTGCAAAATGAAAAAAGTAAAAACAAAATACCACCTTTGCATGCATGCATGCTAAGTCACTTCATTTGTGTCCAACTCTGTGTGACCCTATGGACTGTTGCCTGCCATGCCCCTCAGTCCATGGGATTCTCCAGGCAAGAACACTGGAGTGAGTTGCCATGCCCTTCTCTAGGGGATCTTTCCAACCCAGGGATGGAAACTGTGTCTCCTGCAACTCCTGAATTGCAGCTGGATTCTTTACAGCTGAGCCACCAGGGAAGACCATACCACCTTAAAGCTTATTTTCTTGGTAGTATGAATGACCATGTTTAAAAATAAAAGAAGAGAAACATAACTGCTAGTATATCCTAGAGTTGTGCTCCATTATATCAAATGCATTTCGAATTGCTAAAACTTAAAACTAGCTGGAGAACAAAATGACAACACATCAAATTATTCTAAAGGAAGAATATTCTGAAAAGAAGATTGGCTGTTTAAAGATAAAGGAACAGTAGGGTCAACCATTAATGTCAAAGGCAAGCAAAGACAGTTTCAAGTATTCCAGTTAATATGCACTAATAGTGGGCTGTAGCTGAATTCAGGCTGATGCAGGTGCATTTAGCAGCTGCAAACAAAACACACATACACACACATTCACACATAGACAAGTACCCAGAGCATGATATAAGCTAGCTTTCCTGAAATGTAGAGAACAGACCACTGTAAGCAGAGAAACCTCAAAATGTAATGAGCTCATATAAATGCCTGAGCACTAGCTTTCTATCTCCTTGTGATTGTTTAACTCATAACAGCCCAAGAATTTAAATCATACAATGGACACATACTTAGTTTGGAATTCTAGAAGAAAATTCATTCTCTGAAATATTTTCTAGTTGTTGGACTTTGAGCAATGTATCTAATTTTTCTTTGCTCAGTATTTTCATTCTATAAAATGTTACAACAGTTAAATGTGTCACAAACATATGTTACTCAGAGTGTATCTAGTCACTGGTATGCATATAAAAAATGCTTGACACATAGTGTCAAATAAATTTTAATTATTATTTTATTATTATTACTCTACTGTTAATAGTTTGGATGAAAAACTGAAAATAACAAAATTATGATTGATATGATTATCAGAAATTTTATTTGAATTCATTGAGCATATTTTTTCACTTACTTTCCAGTGAATAATATTTTATAAGAGTTTTAAATAACTCTAAACAGAGTAGTTATAGAATCAATAAAAGAAGAATACGTCCTGAAGCTATTCTGACCAATCAAAAATAAACACAGTCCTATACAACTACAAAATTAGCATTTACACAAAGACAGCTACTATTTCAAGTTAGACAGGAATGAAGTAAGGCAAGTTTGTAAACAAGAGGATCCTAACAGATGTAAGAACCACCAACTCAGGCAAGTACATTTGCTAGCAGAATATCCAAATTCTACTTTAAATATAGTTTTCTTTGAATTCGTTTCCTATTGCTGTGGTTCAGTTCAGTCACTTCAGTCGTGTCCGACTCTGTGTGACCCCGTGGACTGCAGCACGCCAGGCTTCCCTGTCCATCACCAATTCCTGGAGCTTCCTCAATCTTAAACTCCATCAAGTTGGTGATGCCATCCAACCATCTCGTCCTCTGTCATCCCCTTCTCCTCCTGCCTTCGATCTTTTCCAGCAACAGGGTCTTTTCCAGTGAGTCAGTTCTTTGCATCAGGTGGCCAAGTATTGGAGTTTCAACTTCAGCATCAGTCCTTCCAATGAATATTTAAGAATGACTTCCTTTAGGATTGACTGGTTGGATCTCCTTGCAGTCCAAGGGACTCTCAAGTGTTCTCTAACATCACAGTTGAAAAGCATCAATTCTTTGGCACTGAGCTTTCTTTATAGTCCAACTCTCACATCCATACATGACTACTGGAAAAACCACAGCTTTGACTAGATGGACCTTTGTCAGCCAAGTAATGTCTCTGCTTTTTAAAATGCTATCTAAGTTGGTCGTGGGCAAAGGAAATGGCAACCCACTCCAGTATTCTTGCCTGGCGAATCCCGTGGACAGAGGAGTCAGAGACGACTGAAGCGACTTAGCATGCATGCATGCATTGGAGACGGAGAAGGGAATGGCAACCCCCTCCAGTACTCTTGCCTGGAAAATCCCATGGACGGAGGGGCCTGGTAGGCTGCAGCCCATGGGGTCGCTAAGAGTCGGACACGACTGAGCGACTTCACTTTCACTTTTCACTTTCATGCATTGGAGAAGGAAATGGCAACCCACTCCAGTGTTCTTGCCTGGAGAATCCTAGGGACAGAGGAGCCTGGTGGCCTGCCATCTATGGGGTAGCACAGAGTCGGACACCACTGAAGTGACTTAGCAGCAGCAGCAACAGCAGCAGTAGCAGCATTCATTGGAGAAGGAAATGGCAACCCACTCCAGTATGCTTGCCTCGAGAATCCCAGGGACAGAAGAGCCTGGTGGGCTGCCATCTATGGTGTCGCACAAAATCGGACATGACTGAAGCGATCTAGCAGCAGCAGCTAGGTTGGTCACAGCATTTCTTCCAAGGAGCAAGTGTCTTTTAATTTCATGGCTGCAGTCACCATCTGCAGTGATTTTAGAGCCCCCCAAAATAAAGTTTCTCACTGTTTCCATTGTTTCCCCATCTATCTGCCATGACGTGTTGGAACCAGATTGCTATGGTGGTGGTTTAACCATGAAGTTGCACCTGACTCTTGTGACTTCATGGACGGTAGCCCACCAGGATCCTCTGTCCTTGGAATTCTCCAGGCAAGAATACTGTAGTAGGTAACCATATCCTTCTCCAGGGGGTCTTCCCCACCCAGGGACTGAACTCACATTGCCTGCATCTCCTGCATTGGTAGGCGGATTCTTTATCACTGAGCCACCAGGGAAGCCCTTTCTATTGTTGCTGTGACAATCTACCATGATTTTATTATTTTATAATTTTGGAGGTTACATATCTGAAACGCCATCCAACCATCTCATTCTCTGTCATCCCTTTCTCCCCTTCTCTTCCATCTCCTTTGACTCGATGGACATAAGTTTTGGTAAACTCCAGGAGTTGGTGATGGACAGGGAGGCCTGGCGTGCTGCAGTCCATGGGGTCTCAAAGAGTTGGACATGACTGAGCGACTGAACTGAACTGATGTCTGAAATGAGTCTCACTAGGCAATATTCCTTCTGAAAGTCTTGAAGGGGAATCTAGTTACTTGCCCTTTCCAGTCTAGAGATTTTCTGCTTTCTGAGACCCATGGCCCCTTCATCCATCTTTAAAGCCAGCACAATGAACCAAGTCCTTCTCATTCTGCCATTACTCAGGAGAGTAATGTCTCCTCTTACAATGTCTCCCTCTTGTCTCCTTCTTACAATTCTAAGAATCTTTGTGATTACACTGGGGCCACTGGGATAATCCAGAATATTCTTCCTATTTTAAGACTGAATGATTAGCAAACGATTCCATCTGCAACTTTAATTTACCTTTATGGTAAAAGTTATCACAGGTTCCAGTGATCAGCATGTGAGCATCTTTGAGGGGTCGTTACTCTATCACCCACCTTTCAACTATTTTGGAGGTACTTCTATGTTCAGTACACATTAATATTTGAATATGTTTTAAATATGTACACACATGCTTAAAAATTGTGTGTGTGTGTGTGTGTGTGTGTGTATACACACACACACACGTATATTTCTGAAGAGTAGCAAAGTAGGAAAGGAAAAGAGATTGGCTGACATATATGTTATTTTTTTATACAACTTTAAGACTCAAACCTGATCTGAAAGACCTCTCTGAAGAGGCTTCATTTGAAAAGTGACTTGAAGCAAGTGAAAAATTGAAAACAAAAATTAAAGAAACAATGTCAAGTAGAGAGAACAGTAGCTTCAAAGCTCCAGAAGAGGAAAAAAAAAAAAAAGTGTTTAACGTGTTTGAGCAATAACTAAGAGGAAAGGACAATCAGGCTGGAATGGAGTGAGACAGAGGAAATGGGTAGGGACTTAAGTATGAAGGAAAAAAGGGTAGAATGCATAGAGATTTGTCACTTACTTAACTAGAAGTGAGACATACTCCAGCAGAGGAGACTCATGATGAGATAAACAGCATTATGGTTGATGTATACAGAAAAAACTATTGTAAGCCAAAGTGGGAGGCAGGATGATGACTTTGGGGGTTATAACAATAACCCAGGTGAGAAATAGCAGTTGCTCAGACCAAAGTGTAAGCAGAGAAGGTAAAGAAACATGTAAGATTTCATGCTTTTGCAAAGGAAGGGGTAACACAATTTATTAGTGGGACAAATGTGGAGTCAGAAAGAAAAAGAGGCAGTGGTGGGGAACCCAAGACACCACCAAGATTTTTATCCTGAGCAACTAGCTCAAACAGGACAAACTTTAGGGGAAGCGTGTTTGAAAGGAAAACTCAAGAGCTCCATTTTTGGACATGTTATGCTTAAAGACACCTATGACATACCTGCTGTCAGATGCTACTGGTTACCTAACAACATGCATTCTCTATTCTTTATTAAGAGGTCTAAATTTTAGCTGGGCATAATTTTTAGACCCTCTTTAAACTTGACATGGCTCTGTGACTTATTCTTTTCTATAGTGGTTTAGCTAGTGCTTAATTAAATATATATCTAAGCAAAGATATTGACTAGGCAGCCAATCATTGTACAGGAGTCTGTGTTGAAGGGAGAGTTCAAGGGCAGTGAAATGCAAGGTGGAGTCTTTAGCATCCAGATGGTATTTGAAGCCAGGGGTCAGAAAAAACTGCTGACATCCCAGATTTTCTTCAGAAAAAAAAACCAATGTTTTTTTTCCCACACTCATGAGTCTACTCCACTATGATGAAATGGGCACTGAATTAGGATGGCTTTGCCTTGATTTTTTTCCCTTGATTGCCACTCTACAGACTTGTAATACTACAACAGAAGACACATGTATCCATCAGGCCCAGAGAAAGAAAATGATCTTTGGCCTTAAAAGAAGAAGTTATCTTAGTTCACTATTCATTACTTTACTATACAGGCTTCCCAGGTGGCACAGTGGTAAAATCTGCCTGCCAATGCAGGAGACACAGGACACTCCAGTTTGATCCCTGGGTCAGGAAGATTCCCAGGGAAATGGCAACCCACTCCAGTATTTTTGTCTGGAAAATCCCATGGACAGAGGAGCCTGGCAGGCAACCCTCCATGGGGTTGCAAAAAGTCAGACATGACTAAGTAACTAATAACACATGCACATTTTACTATACAGAGGTGAGGTTCTTTTTTACTTTCTACATGGATATTTAAGGTTATTGTCTTAAAGCTAACTACTAGGGGCTTCTCTCTACCAGAAGACACTCAAAAGGCAGAGATGTCCTGTTTCACCAGACAGTATCTATATTTAATAAAATTTGAGTAGTTTAGATAAAGTTTTATCTTTCTGGAAACCATCAAACCCCACAATGCTCCCTGGCGCTGCTCATCCACACATGCATACGATTGAATTGGTACTGATGGGTATTGAAATTTTGGAGTTCAAACTAAAAATCATTTTTCTTGGCAGAACTGAAACTTTATGCAAAAATTACACAGTATATTTTGTCTTTAAAATGCATTTGCTTGAGTACTTCAGCCACTGAAACTTCACAATCAATCTTAATAGCCTAAATCCATACATCTTTCATCAGAGTCCTTGGAGAAAACATCACTAGGTATCTCCTTCACATTCATGACATATTTCTTTCTACAAACACCACAAGAGGCGGAAGGGAACAAAGTTTCACCAGACTGGAAGCTAGGACTTGATTTCAGTAATCTCAATGGACTATGAAAGTTTAGAGGTGGTTTGGGTGTTGAGGACTGTAGCATTTCAGGACATAACAGTCATAACTGACAGTTTTGTCTTTGAATTTATGTTATGTAATTAGCTCAACTTACCTGACATTAGGGCTTCCCAGGTGACTCAGCAGTAAAGAATCAGCCTGCTAACGCTGGAGCCACAGGAGAAGCAGGTTCAGTCTCTGGGTTGGCGAGATCCCCTATAGGAGGAAATGGCAACCCACTCCAATATTCTTGCTGGAAAAATTCCATGGACAGAGGAGTCTGGTGGGCTAGAGTCCATGGGATCACTAGAGTCTGACCTGACAGAGCACTGATGCACACACCCTGGCATTAATGCATCTTTTGAAAACCTTGTATCTTGGATCTACAAACAGAGCATAGCCTTGGCTACTTTTTCTCCTCTAGTAAGGCACCCTGGAATTAAAAACCATTAAATAAAGATTTTCTCCTTAATATTATTATACTTGTGATTTCAAATCTATTGAAGAATTTTGACTCACAAAATCTTATATAATAAAGTCCTTCAATAATCCACTGAGGGAAAAAACCTATAGAATTAAATATAATCACAGATATAGCTTATTGTATATCAATATGTGTATACCACGTGTATATGAGTAATTTTATTGAGCCATGAATCTGAATACCAACTGAATTGGGTTGTTCCCAGATTCACTCAGCATTTTATGAAACCTATTATTCTTACTTGACATTACTTCAGTATAACAGACCATAGTGACATTTGATTACATTTCATTATTGCTTTGTAGCAAATTGTTCTCACCAATAAGTGATAAAAATAGAGAGGCAATTGCAGTACAGACATGAAGAGGTGCATTCCGTTTTTTGTGTGCTAAGAGCGTCCACACGTATGTGAAAAAAATAGACTTGGGCTCTTTATTTAGCCCATCTTGACATAATCACATAACAGATAAAAAAATCATATATTTTACAAGCTACATTAAAACACATTTATAAATTCATATTTATTTTAAATCGTTTTCACTACTTTATCTGTAACTTAAAAACTAAGTAAATATGTAAAATATTAGCTAAAATGTAGGTTTATACCCCAGATAAACTATTAGAATATTCTAAGTACAGAAGCAATTTATCCTAAATACCAACACTCATATATGCTCATTTTTGTTGTGACACTATTCAGTGTATTTATAGTGGAGGAATACTCCCTGCAATAAATATCCACAAGCTATTTGAAAATCATACATTTTCCACTTCTCTTTTTGACAAATATCTCCTGGCAGTGAGGAAATGCAACAGTGTAGATTTGATTTATGTGTTCAATTCTTTTAACATTTTTGTTTTTCCATGATTGTCATAAGGTCATGATTACATTTATATCCATATATATCTGTGTAGGGGTCTATGTGTGTGCATTGTTTTTCCACTTAAATACTAGCTGTAAAAAAAAAAAAAACACACACACAAAAAAAACAAAAAACAGAGTTAAACTAATAAGAATGTTTTAATTTAATCAATTAAGACTCAGTGGATAAAGAATCAACCTGTGATGCAGGAGACCCAGTAGACATGGGTTCAGTTCCTGGGTCAGGAAGATCACCTGCAGATGGCAGGAAGATCACCTGGAGATGGCAACCCATTCCAGTATTCTTGCCTGGAGAATCCCTTGGACAGAGAAGTCTGGCAGGTTACAGTCCATGGGGGTCACAGAGAGTTGGACACAACTGAAGTGACTAAGCATGCATGCAAGCAAGACACTTTCCAAATTCTGGATAGTACTTTAGCATAAATTAACCTTAACAAATTTAAATGGTCATATTTGCAAATGATTGGCTTGTAGTTTGACTTCATGTTTTTACAAAGTTATAACAGTTGTATCCTTCTTGCTATGCCACAAAATGTTATACTGGGATTGTTGTTATTCTGTTTAAACTCATTTCCTACTATCCAGATGGTAACAGCATTGGGCCCATGTAACTAAAATGTTTTGATTTGTTAATACTTCATAAGGGGACTTAGGACTATATCATCACATTTCTTATCCTTCTCAAGGAATACTCTTTTACTCAAAATAATGTGACTATATTCTTTTATTTTATTTATACTTGACAGAACAGAGTAGTGCCACCAAATTGAACTATTTCTTGGTAATAACCATTATTCCTGTCTGGGAACATCATGGCCTGCAGCATCAATGTTTATGAGAATGAAACACATTTATTTTTGTTACCGATTCCCAACTATCTATTTTCACTAGAAAATGACTCTATAATTTATGTAAGTATGGAACATGTGTAGCTTGCTACCTGTATTTCAGAAATATTCTACAGGGTATATAAGCTGAAAATGAATGTCAATTTGAAGAACTCCATAGGCATTATTTTAAGTTAATTTCTCTGATGAAAGGATGAATGTCTTTATTGGCCAGTCCTCACAATTTAGCATTCCAGCATTTTATTAAATATTTTAATATCAATATCTGTGTAATGACTTTCAGAATCCAATATAAAATCAAAATAAAAGCAATAATGTGGAAGAGAAAATGGACCTAAATGGTTAAAATAAAAACAAAGAAAATTGGAAAAAGACTTTGAAATATTGCTTCATTTTCTAGCTCTCTGAGTTTGGTATCCAAAAAAAAGATGCAAAGTGATCTGAAGAAGCTGTAGTGAGGAATACATAAGGAAATCTAGATATAAGTTAAATATAGAATGTGACCTTTTGGGGACAATCACTACATGCTTCAAAAAATATTTAAAAACAAAAAAGATATTGCATGGCGTAACAAAACTCCAACCAGAACAGAACTACTCATTTCCCACTCCAACCAGAACAGAACTACTCATTTCCCACTCCAACTAGTTTTTGCTATACTGTCTGTCACAAATGGGCCTTTTTTTCTCATTTGCATATGAGGAAATTGGATGTGATCATTTCTACATCTCAGTATAAATTAGTAAACAAACTATAACACATATTTTATATATGTACATAAATATATGTATTTATATATGTATATTAATATACATATATGTGTATATACATATATATAAATACACATATTTATATACATATATATGTGTATATATGTATATGTGTATTTGAGTACTTTGGCCACCTCATGCGAAGAGTTGACTTCTTGTAAAAGACTCTGATGCTGGGAGGGATTGGGGGCAGGAGGAGAAGGGGACGACCAAGGATGAGATGGCTGGATGGCATCACTGACTCGATGGATGTGAGTCTGAGTGAACTCCGGGAGTTGGTAATGAACAGGGAGGCCTGGTGTGCTGAGGTTCATGGGGTCGCAAAGAGTCGGACACGACTGAGCGACTGAACTGAACTGAGTAGCATTTCCTTTGTATTTTTTGTTGGCTAATATATACTTTTTCCAACTCACGTTACACCATTTTCTCACAGCAGTTGTATACTTCCTTCAATAATGATCTTTCTTACAATGTCACATCAACATTTTACCCTGCATTAAATATTTTTTTAATTTTAAAAAATTAATCCAACTAATATTTTCTTAGAAACATTACTACATTCTTAGATACTTTGCTTTCAAGTAATATAAAGCAGCCAAACTGACAGAACCCAAAGTATATATTCAAATCCAACTCTATTTTTAGAACAGCTTTTTTCCATTATATTCATACCACTGAAATTTATAATTTATCTGCATAATATACATCTAAAATAACATAAACTGAATAATGACTGTCTCTTATACACATCTAGATGTGTATAAGAGACAGGGAAATGGCAACCCACTCCTTATAATTAGGACCTTAAAAATAAAAACAAAAACAAGATGTCATTTTTAATCCAACAAAATGGTTTAAAATGTTAGGATATGTTCTAAGTTAAATATTAACAAAAGTTGATAAATGAATAATACAAAAGGCTTTGGAATGAAAAAATATGTCAATGTGGAAATATGTTATCTCATCTATTCACTGTATAAATGTGAATTTGATTTACCATTTTGTATGACAGTTTGAAGATAGCTACTAAAATTTAAAATGCCAGTAAACTGATCTGTGTTAGCTTTTCTGGGGAAGTAGCTATATATGTGTATAAGGAACATGTTTAAGAATGGTTATGGAAAGACTTCAGATATAATACTCTGTTGATGAGAATATTAATGATGTACTCTTACCATGGAATATGTAATATAACATGTTAGTCGCTCAGTTGCATCCAACTTTTTGTGACCCCATGGATTGTAGCCCAACAGACTCTGTCCATGGAATTCCCCAGGCAAGAATATTGGGATGGGTTACCATTCCCTTCTCCAGGGGATCTTCCTGACCCAGGGACAGAACCTGCGTCTCCTCATTGCAGAGATTCTTTACCATCTGAGCCTCCAATCTGACATATAAATACCACAATATATAGACTTCTAAAAGGAACCAGGTAGATCTATATGGGGTAACATTTAAAGATTGCCAAGATCTTTTCATGGAAATGAAAAAGTAGAACTTACAGAAAGAAACCTACCAAACTGATACCAGAGATTACCACTAAGAGGGATGGGGGCAGGATTAGGTGAGGGGTTGCTGAGGACTGTGTGAGCATCCTAAAGCAAGACCCACTGCAAACCTCCCACTGGGGACAGATCAGGATATGAGAACAATAAAATTGACCTGAAATTTCCTCAGAGGATTTGGTGCTTATGAGCAGTCCATCTCCTTGGATTATTCTTAGATTTCACATATTCATCTGAGAAAAGTGCAAGTGTTAGTCACTCAGGTGTGTCTGACTATTTGCAACCCGATGGACTATAGTCCACCAGGCTCCTCTGTCCATGGAATTCTCCAGGCAAGAATAGTGGAGTGTGTCCCCATTCCCTTCTCCAGGGGATCTTCCTGACCCCGAGATATTTATCTGAATGTAGTTATTTTTCTTTTCCCCTTCCCATGGCAGGCCATCTTATTCAATTCTTTCCAAAGCTATTCCTTTTCCAATCATGAATCAACAAATATGAAGAGCTTCAGCTGGTTCTGTGAATTACTGCATTTAAGATTCAGTTTTTCATAGACTAGTTTCCAAAGTAATTAACATGTTTCATAGTTTGTCAGCAATAGAGGACAATAAAGTCTCCCTCAAGATTCCCAAGTTCCTTCCCACTGAAGAAAATGGTTGAATATGGGAGCAAGTGGCTAATGCGATTACCTACACTGAGATACCTAGCTGACTTTCTACCTACAAGCACCTCCCTCTGTGAAGGAAGAGAAGAAGTATAAAAAAAAACCCTCCCATTTCACTTGCCTGGGTAATTTATCTTCCATTCCCACTCTTGCATTGCATAACTCCAAGACATGGACTATAAAGACAAAAATCTAATTACTTTCAAAAATTGTATTATTCAGATTCTCTTAAATAGGAAGTTAAATGGTTACTCCTTCTGAAGCCAGACTGCATGGGTTTGAAGTCTGAATCAACCACTTGCGGCAGCACTGGCCATATAACCTATTATCTGCACATCTCAATGCCCTCATCTGTAAAATGTGACTTCCTGAAATGTGCTAATGTTTTTATCAGTTCAACATGAAATAAAACCTGTAATATTCTTGACTACTTAGAAAATAAGGTTATTTTCTAAATAAGTTTTAAAAACAGACTTTAAAACCATTTGTACTTTAAGTAGAGACATTATTTTATAAAGCTTCATAAACTTCATATAATATTCCACATGAATAGTATCAACCCATCAACCCAAGTTATAGAGCTACATGACATTACAGAAGGAGAAATTGAAAACAAAGCCAGGAAAATGGATGTTTATGTTATTGGAAGGCACAGTAGTCACTTACATAAAAGTTAAATACAATAAAAGAGTGAGTGCAAGAAACAGAAAATAACTCTGGTAAATGTGCAGGAACATGCAGAGTTCTTATTTGATCCCATCAGTTTTCAGAGTATTTGTCCTTTAGGGCTCACAAAATGGAATGGTTTAAAATTGTCACTGACCACAATAAAGGTTAGGACTTTTTAATCCATAACGTCTAGTGTTCAATTTTTTTTGCAGGCATACTATAAAAGTGATTAGTGTTCTAACTCCTCAGAAGTAAGAACTTGTTTATGGTTCTATTTCCATGCATGGCCTGTGATAAACAGATCCCAGAGAATAGCTGAAATAGGGCCAGGGCAGGTTATTCAATACACAGATATACTTTCATATACTGCAAAGAAAAATTCTGTGACCTCTGCCAAATCCATTGATCACAATTCCAGAAAATGACATCCATTCTGCAAGATCTTCCTTTAAAATAAAAATATTTATAAATAGCCACTATCTTTTGAATTGTGCAGCACTATTTCATCTTACTTAAGGATCTGTCTCCATGTGGGTATGGTTGTGTAATAAATTATAACTTTGCTATAAGCTCAGTTCTAAATGAATCCAGTGTGGGTAAAGGCACAAATCTGGTAAAAATTACTATTGTTTTAAAAAATGCAATTGACAAGCCTTGACATGAAAATGTCACTTAATCTATAGGCATTTACATAATAAAGAATGCAGTTAAATATATCCAGTTCCAAAACAGCCCTTTAGGTTTATTGTACATAAGGAAACATAATGGGTTTTACTAAACTCTTATATTATACTATGGCTTTCACCTTTAATAGATGTGCAAGTCAGGTTTATCTTTACTGAATATTTTCATTTTCATTTGCAAAGTTTGAACCAATGAGTATCATCTTTCTTCCTATGCTACATGATAGATCTCATGAGTTTTTAACAAGACTATCTAGTCATGCAGTGAAATGCTAAAAGGTGTACAATTCACTCTGAGCTGTTTATTACCCCCAATATACAGTCAATTATTTTTTGTAATCAAAGAATTTAAAAACCTCCAACTCCAACACAAATACATGAGCATGGCACATTTCAACCTTGACCAGAACACTGCAAGTTTGCCAATAAACTACACAAAACTCTTCGCCTGTACATGGTAAGCCCTTTTAAATCACTTGGAAAACAAAAAGCCAGTAGCTGCTATTAGCAAGCTGTTGACATTTATTTGGAAGCCGTGACTTCTTTTACAGTGTTCTGGCTATAATTTTGAACTAACTCAAGCCTATGATCATCTATATGTCTGCAAGTCTGTTTTCATTATTACTTGATGGGTGATATGTATTACAATTAGAGAGTCTTGTTTATCACCTGATGTACAGATACTTTTGAACAACAGAGTATGATTCAGTGAAGAGTATAAAGTTACTGAAAATATATATTTTGAATTGTGCTTTCTAATATTGAAATGTATTTCCGTGGCACACTACAATTAATACAAATGTATATTTTTAAGGACAAATGAATAAGATATTCAAGTACAAATATGCTTTTAACATTTTTTTTTTTTGCCTATACAAGAAATAAGTACAACTTGGTGCCAAACTTTTAAAAAATCATATTAATATATATTATTGATATATATTTTCTCATAGTCAATTCCCTAATAAATACTGTCACTTCTCACACACATTTCCAAAATTGCTTTCCTTCCATCATAACAGGCAAATACAGTTGTATCACAAATTGCTTTTGCTGAGAGCTTTCCTTTTTCACTCTCTTTCTTGACATTAGCCACCGTACTATACCTGGGAAAATAACATCTCTTACTAACTACTATGATCCCCTCATCCCCTGAAAGTAACAGCTTGGGGTGAAAGACCTGATCTGGATCCAGTATTTGAAAAATATGAGCTGAATGTAGACATAGGATAAGACTTGTTCTTGAAATACAAGATAAAGACAAAAGATCAAAACTGAAAACATAACCAAGCAGACCACCCAACTATGACAGTACAAAAATCAAGTTAGAAAAAGTACCCATCTATCCATCCATCTATCTACTTAACAAATTTTCTTCACATCTCCATAGAGAGAGAAAAATGTCTCTGTTCTCTTTAAACAAATATCAATCAAATCAATCAAGTAAATAAAAAAAATAAAGATCAGTAAAGATAAGGGCTATGAATGAAATCAAACAGATAACTTTTCAGAGCATGACTGGTGCAGGCCAGGGATAGGGTGCTGAGTAGCTTTAGATAGAATTGTCAAGGCCCCTCTGATGTCACTACTTTTGAATTGAAAATTCAATGAGAAGGAACCAGCCATCAAAAGAATTATGGGAAGGAAAACCAGACATTGCCTATCTGCTTTCTTATATCATGTCTCTTCTAAAGTGTACATTTTTCTTATATTAGCATTATTGAAACTGGGGTGTTAAAATTGCCACTAGCCATATGACAGTTATGACTTGGTAATAACATTGTGCATGTTGTGAACTCACTTGCTATTACTGATGTCATGATGGCACAATTTCACAAGCAAAACAAAAATAAGAACCACTTGAGAAAGGAATAGGAGTTAATAGAAATTTGTATAAAAAATTTATAGTAACATGATCTGGTTGATAAGATTAAAAATTCACCAGCATTAACCTTTAAGAATGATTGTCAATGGTTTGGAAGAATATCCCAGGAACCAGATTGGACCATTCGATCGCCAGTGCTGTTGATGGCCCAGAAAATGAAAATGAATAGTTGAAAAGTGCTATCTATGGGCTACTCCATCAATGGAAAGTCTAAGAATAACTTCACCAACTTATTTTGCTCTTTTTAAAATCTTTTTATGTATGCACAAGAGTGACATTTCCTGTCTAAAAATTCTAATATTAAAAAGGCTCTTTGAGAAGGAGGGGATACATATACCTGTGACTGACTCATGTTGATGTATGGCAGAAACCAACACAATATTGTAAAGCAATTATCTTCCAATAAAAAACCACATATTTATTATAAAAAGGATCTTTGAACATGGTGCAATAGTTCTAAGTGTTACAAAATAATTGTATTTAGTTTAATCATCATTTTTTTTCTACTTAATGATACATAAAATAACCATTCATCTTAAAATCGGTGATGTCTTAAATACTGATGTCATTGCTCTTTACAAAACTCTGCTATGTTTGGTGAATTAGGCAGATACAATTCTGACATTTTCAGGATTTTCAGCCTAGTGTGGAAGAGAAATAATACAACAGCAAATTAAATAAATTGGTAATTACATGTTATGATAGTTAGTACAAAGACAGCAATAAAAATAATCATGCCCAGTGTACACAGGTGTGTCTAGTGGATGGAATGGATTGTGAAATCTTCCTTATTATAAATCCTCACAACAATTCAGATCATGAGGAAGCATGGATTATCAGAGAAAGCTTGTCAGATGACGGAAATCTAAAACCAAGACTTGAAGGAAGAGTCAGTCATAATAAAGCATGGTAGGAAAGCACTTCAAGGAAAGGAAAGCGTGTATGCAAGGTGTTTGATGTATTCTAGGAATGGAAACATCTTGCAGACTGTGAATAGTGAAGAAAAGAAGGCAGAATTGGCATGCCAAGGTTGGGGCTAAGTGATCTGCATGGCAGAGAGAATGTGCAGGGCATGAAAAGCAGTATTAAGAGATTTGTATTTTACTTTATGTTCAAATGGAAGATATTAAGAGGCAATGAAATCAACAGAATTATGTTTTTAAAAGATCATTATGAATGCCTTGAAGAAATTGGATTTCAGGTGGGCAATGCAAACCTCAAGAGCCAGTAGTGGGCAGCCACAATAGTACAAGTGAGAACTAAATGGTTTAGACCAGGATAGTGGTAGTGGCTGCATAGAATATAATCAATCTGATTTCGGTGTTGACCATCTGGTGATGTCCACGTGTAGAGTCTTCTCTTGTGTTGTTGGAAGAGGGTGTTTGCTATGACCAGTGCATTTTCTTGGCAAAACTCTATTAGTCTTTGCCCTGCTTCATTCCGCATTCCAAGGCCAAATTTGCCTGTTACTCCAGGTGTTTCTTGACTTCCTACTTTAGCATTCCAGTCCCCTATAATGAAAAGGACATCTTTTT
>SJYT01051070.1:311137-330176 GCA_006410635.1 Cephalophus harveyi | reverse complement strand
TCCAGTACTTTGGCCACCTCATGCGAAGAGTTGACTCATTGGAAAAGACTCTGATGCTGGGAGGGATTGGGGGCAGGAGGAGAAGGGGACGACCGAAGATGAGATGGCTGGATGGCATCACTGACTCGATGGATGTGAGTCTGAGTGAACTCCGAGAGATGGTGATGAACAGGGAGGCCTGGCGTGCTGCGATTCATGGGGTCGCAAAGAGTCGGACACGACTGAGCGACTGAACTGAACTGAGTGGTAGTGGATCTTCCTGAACCAGGGACTGAACCCAGGTCTCCTGCACTGTAGGCAGATTCTTTACCGCTGAGGCACTGGGGAAGCCCCCAGGAGGAGGGCATGGCAACTCACTCCAGTATTCTTGCTTGGAGACTCCCAAGGACAGAGAAACTTGGTGGGCTACAGTCCATAGTGTTGCAAAGAATCAAACACGACTGAAGCAACTTAGCACAGCATAAGACAGTAGTAGCACAGATAGAGAGAAACGGATTCCAGATACAGTTTAGACATCACAGGACTTACTGATGGATTCGATGAAGGTTGAGGAAAAACAAGAATGCCTTTGAGGTTTCTAATTTAAGTGTTCAAATGTATGACAACACCAATACCTGAAATGGTAAGACTGGTGGATAAAACGGTTGGAAGAAAAGAACAAAGTTTCAAGACTTTACCTTTGAAGATGTTAAGCTGGACTATATGTTAGTCATCCTATGTAAATTCTAGATATACACATTTGTATTTATCAGTCTGGAGTTCAGACAAAACCTCTGATACAATACCATAAATGTTTTACATATAAATAAATCACCATGACATTTGTAGGTCTAGTAGAGTAGGAAAAGCCTGTAAAACACACTGAAAATAAATTATCCTGAGATGTTTCATTGCAGTACCCAAAAAGAACGGATAATTTGGTGACAGATGATGGGATATGACATTATCCATTGCATTTGGCAACATGGAGGTCACTGGCATTTTTTTTTTTAAGTTTGGTTGAATGGTGTAAAATGAAATTTGAATAAATGTGAGAAAATGGTAACAAAATGATAACTCAGAAAAAGTTTGGTTGTAAGAGTGGATAGCCACAGGAAAATTCAAAACAAGGTAGCACAAATTGCAAACACTGGGCAAGACCTAGAAAAATGGGTTTTAATGGGAGTGAGATGGGAAAGCATGACTTAAACTGGCTTGCTTAGTAGCAGAAAATGAAAAGGTTCAAGGGAAGAAAATATGTGATATGCAGAGGTATAGCCTCTCCTGAGCTTCTTGAGCAGAACTGAGGTTTTAAGTGAGTATTTTTCTTTAGCAGAGGTTATTTTAAGTTTGCCATCTGTTGAACCCCCACATTAGATTCCTATGCCCACACTCCTATTAAAATACTTTGGAAAGATTTGCTCATATTAATTCTCTACAATCCAGTGGGGACCATGGGCATCTTGAGGCTGTTGGTAGCAGGGTTATAATGTATACCAAACTTGAAGAATGATGCTTTTGAAAAGAAGAAATAAAACCGGATAGTTTCCCAGGAGCTACCATTATAGACAACAGGGAAGGCTATGAATTTTTACTAGAAATGGTTATATTACATTCATTTGTTAACCAGTAAAAGTTAGATATTAAAAGACAGAGAAATAGAAAAATTGAAGAACTATCTTTTGTATATTCTATTGAATAGTTCACCAAGAGTGCTAGAAACATATAAAATCAATAAACAATTATAGTGATTGCTTACAGATCATGTTAAGATAAGTGAAACAAAGGTCACACACCTCATGGTACAAAGGGAGGAAAAGAAAAAACAAAGCAACATTGTGGACAAGAGTGAGGGAGGAGGTAAGCTGGTGATCTCGCTTTGTTCAAAACTTTATGGCTAAGAGTAACATATGCATAGCAAAAAATGAAATAGCTAATAAATATCCCTTTTAATGTAATGGAATTGAAACAGGCGAAGACAGTTAAAAAATTCAAACCTCCAGTTATAAAATCAATGAGATATATGAGATAACATCATGGGACTGCAGTTAACAACAATGTATATCTGGAAGTTGCTGAGAGTAAATCTTAATGTTTTAATCACAAGAACCATATGGTGACAGATGCCATCTAGACATTATTATTATCACTTTGCAATATACACAAATATCAAATAATTATGCTTTACATGTGAAACTAATATAATCTTATGTAGCAATCAATTTAAATGAAAAATTTTAAGGAAATATAGCAAAGCAAAAGTGATTTTAACAAAGACAGAAAAAGAATCAAGACAAGGGACATATTTCCATCCCTCTCCATATATTTCCCTTTCCAGGATACAATTATATCCAAAATTTTGCATGTATATACTCTTTCTTTCCTGGCAATAGAAGAACTTGAGAGAGTGGTTAAAGAAAATTGATAAATAATATCCGCGCTATGACATAAACATAATTATTGTGAAAGGCTTCCTTTGATCACATAATCAATGTATCTACAGTCAAAGGCAATAATAAAGCTTTGAAATTCAAGTGTAGTTGGAGATAATTTGTGATACACACAGGGAGAAAATACTAACTAGTAACAACCAGCAATTGGTAGAAAAATACTCCTTATTTGTAGAAATTTCCTTGATAAAATGGTACTATTATTAGTGAGATTTTCCCAACAGATAAACCTTAAAACGAGTAACATTTAAAAAAAATTTGTCACAATGTCAGAGATGCAAACACTACCAATTTATCTCTGTTCCTATTATTTTTAAGAAAGGAATAAAGTATTTTGAAGTCAAAATGAGGCTTCTTTTTGCGATAACACAAATAAAAACATGACAATAGTTATTAATCAAGATTATAATACTTTGTTTTATCTTAGTGATACATACAACCTTTAACAAAAATACAGAAGGGTAAAGTAGGAAGACATTTCCATGTCATATATTTTTTTCTCTTTACCTCTTGTACTGTTTCAAGTGTAGACTATAACAAATTTATTATTAATTGGAGGGACTGATCTTATAATATTCTGCATTTAACCTTAAACTATACTCCTTGCCTCATTTAAGTGGGAAGACATAAAATTGAAATGTAGCACTAAGGAATTTCAAGTGCTATAGCAGCAGAAGAGGCAAAGGCCAAATGAAACTGTTATCTATCTATCTGGAGAGAAAGACAACGAATTGCTGAAGGGAAGTGGTTAGCTCAGTTGGCCACATGAGAATGTCTGTAAGCCACACCAGTGCCAGACTTGACAAGGCCACTATCATTGCTGTGTAGCCAGCAGGACACAGACACACACAAATACACAAACACATACGTACATTTTTTTTTTCCTTTCTCCACGTCCTTATGTATTTTATATATATGCATTTTTTTTCCAATTCCTCACTAAGTATGGCCATAAGGTGCTAGACGAGCTTCCCCAGTGGCTTAGAAGTTAAAGAATCTGCCTGCAATGTGCAAGGCCTGGGTTCCATCCCTGGGTTGGGAAGATCCCCTAGAGAAGGGTATGGCTGCCCACTCCAGTATTCTGGCCTGGAGATCCATGGACTGTATAGTCTTGGATTGCAGAGTCAGACAGGACTGAGCGACTTTCAATTTCACTGACATAACTAGAGAGCATGTGTCAGTCATTATTCAGTTTAGTTTCAGTTCAGTCACTCAGTCGTGTCTGACTCTTTGCGACCCCATGAATCGCAGCATGCCAGGTCTCCCTGTCCATCACCAACTCCCGGAGTTCACTCAGACTCACATCCATCGAGTCCGTGATGCCATCCAGCCATCTCATCCTCGGTCATCCCCTTCTCCTCCTGCCCCCAATCCCTCCGAGCATTAGAGTCTTTTCCAATGAGTCAACTCTTCGCATGAGGTGGCCAGAGTACTGGACAGCTTCAGCATCATTCTCTCCAAAGAAATCCCAGGGTGATCTCCTTCAGAATGGACTGGTTGGATCTCCTTGCAGTCCCAGGGACTCTCAAGAGTCTTCTCCAACACCACAGTTCAAAAGCATCAATTCTTTGGTGCTCAGCCTTCTTCATAGTCCAACTCTCATATCCATACATGACCACTGGAAAAGCCATAGCCTTGACTAGACGGACCTTTGTTGGCAAAGGTCCTCTGCTTTTAAAAATGTATCTAGGTTGGTCATAACTTTTCTTCCAAGGAGTAAGCATCTTTTAATTTCATGGCTGCAGTCACCATCTGCAGTGATTTTTATTAAGTACTTCTAAAATAGGACCATGTTCAGGCATAGCACATAAATATTAACATGGAAAAATACCATAGTTTGACTTTAGAATCACTAAAATATAGACAAGGAAATAATTTTAGCTTCAAGGAACATCAGATTATTTTGCATACACTAAGTTCTTGTTCCTCTTCCGTGAATGATTTTAAATAATCCCACCAACTCAAATATACGTCATGAAATTATTAACTTAGTACACTGATTACCAATTATTTTGCCACTGCTTTTTTTTTTTTTCAAAGATGAGTCCCTGGAGCATGTTTTCAATTACCCTCCTCCTATATGCTTCTCCTTTGGTTCTTTTCTTTCCGCTTGGCTACCGTTTATATAGTTTCTGTATCCTGCCCCTGGAGCCTGATTGGTTACACTCCATAGGAGTAGAAAATAGGGGATGGTACTAGCATTCATCTGATTGGTTACACCCAGGGCCAGTCATGGAAGGGGTGTGTTTTCCCAGGTTGTGTGCCATGCTGGGTTGCCTCAGTCACATCCAGCTTTTTGGGACCCCATGGACTGTAGCCCACAGTGCTCTTCTATCCGTGGGATTCTGCAGGCAAGCATATTGGAGTGGTTTGTTATTTCCTTCCCCAGGGGATATTCCCGACCCAGGGATGGAACCCCAGTCTTCTGCCTCTCCTGCATTGCCAGTGAATTCTTTACCACTGAACCACCTGGGGGAGAAGGCAATGGCATCCCACTCCAGTACTCTTGCCTGGAAAATCCCATGGACGGAGGAGCCTGGTAGGCTGCAGTCCATGGGGTCGCTGAGTCAGACACGACTGAGCGACTTCACTTTCACTTTTCACTTTCATGCATTGGAGAAGGAAATGGCAATCCACTCCAGTGTTCTTGCCTGGAGAATCCCAGGGATGGCGGAGCCCAATGGGCTGCCGTCTATGGGGTCGCACAGAGTCGGACACGACTGAAGCGACTTAGCAGCAGCAGCAGCAGCAGCAGAAGCACCTGGGAAGCTCCAGGTTACGCCCTATGCAAACAGTGGATGGTACCAGCGTTTGCGGTGACTGGTTATGCTAGGACCAGAGGTCCTCACTCAGGTCATGGACTTCCCCTTTTGTGGGCTTTTTTTTTTTCCCTCCCCTTTTCATGGTTCCACCATCTTGGACTCCTTTACTGCTTTTTCTTTTTTTCCCTAACCACCTAACAGAATTAACCTATTTGTTATACAAACTAAAATACATTATTTTAAAAGGATGCAGGGACTTCCCTGGCAGTCCAGTGGTCAAAACTATGCATTTCCAGGGCAGGGGACCCAGGTTGGATCCATAGCGGGATAGTAAGATCTCCCATGTCCTGGGGTGAGGCCAAAAGGTAAAAAGAAAATAAAAGAAAGAAAAGTGATGCAGAGTTGAGACTGTGGACAAAAACACTTAGTTTGGTTACCAAAGCTGATGAAACATATGTAATTAGGTTGCCCCTGGCTTATAGTCTTATTCTCCTTTTTCATGTTAGGAACTTCATAAAGTATTGGGGAAACAGCCTAAGTTGAAAAAAAAAAAAAAAGTATTAACACATATGGTAATAGATTATTGGGCATGTAAAATATCTAGTTCTGTTTCCAAATATGGTTTCTCCAAAGGTAAATGGGACTTCCTTGGTGGCGCAGTCATGAAGACTCTATTTGTGAGCCAATGCAGGAAACAACAGTTTGATCCCTGGGTAGGGAACTTACCCTGGAGACAGAAATGGCAATCCGCTCCAGTGTGCTTGCCTGGAAAACTTCCTTGGACAGAGGTGCCTGGTGGTCTACAGTTCGTGGAGTTGCAAAGAACCAGACATGACTGAGTGACTGAGCATGTCAAGGCAAATAACTCTGTGGAATGTTATAAGTGAAGAATCAATAGAAATGAATTATACTCTTCTTGGAGAAGGCAATGGCAACCCACTCCAGTACTCTTGCCTGGAAATTCCCATGGACAGAGGAGCCTGTTAGGCTGCAGTCCATGGAGTCGCTAAGAGTCGGGCACAACTGAGCGACTTCACTTTCACTTTTTACTTTCATGCATTGGAGAAGGAAATGGCAACCCATTCCAGTATTCTTGCCTGGAGAATCCCAGGGACAGAGGAGCCTAGTGGGTTGCTGTCTATGGGGTAGCACAGAGTCAGACACGACTGAAGCAACTTAGCAGCAGCAGCTAGATGGCAAATGAGCAATACACAGGCCAATTTATCTAGCACTTTTCAGTCACAATTTATAAACTCAACAAACATTTACTAGGCACCTATTTCATTGCAAGTGATCTGCCAAATGGCCCAGATTCCCTGTAGCGGTGTGGAAAGAACAAGTAAACTGTGCCTTAAAGGTGCATTTTTGAGACTTTAGTGTGAGTCATGCAATGCTAGTCATGCTCTTTAGAGGCAGAAAATCTGGAATTCCAATTTCACTTATTCTGAGAGCAAGCTAAGTGACTCAGCAAACTTGCTTTGACTATGAACCAAAACTACCTTATCTATACACGTGGATATTGTGGGAAGTCAAGCTCTAGAATCTGATGACACTGAAATTAGAGCCAAGGTGGAAGTTGAGCCATGATAGTTTAACTAAATATTTATTACTACTCTTATATATTAAAATGATAATAGTGGACAATGTTCAAGTAAACATGCTTTTGAATATACTTTCCCAACAGTAGTTATAAAGCTACACGTATACTTGCTCATCCAGTCCCCCACAGAAATAAATGACAGAAATGTATAATATTACTAGTATGTAAGCTATTGTAATAACATTAGGTTTTAGGTATAGTACTTATTTTTCATTATTTTGTAGTACAACTTAAAGAATGCATCAGGAGAGGAAAATATACTGTATTGGAGTGACTTATGTATCCCATACCTTAAGCATTTACCTTCTTATATATGACAAAATTATTTTATTGATAGTCATATGGTAATAATTATACCCTTTTTTATTTGGTTTAAAATAATATATGTTTAAAAATAAAATTTAACTTGTAAGGTATTCAACATCAGTAAGAATTATTTCATGTGACTAAATTTTTTAAATTGTAGCTAAATTTTGCTGGTTACTCAACAAAATATCAGACTTCCCAGGTGGCACAGTGATAAAGAATCCACCTGCCAATGCAAGAGAAGTAGTTTCAATCTCTGGCTGGTGAAGATCCCCTGGAGTAGGAAATGGCAACCCACTCTAATATTCTTGCCTGCAAAATCCCATGGACAGAGGACCCTGGTGGGCTACTGTCCATGGAATTCACACAGAGTCACACATGACTGAGCACACGTGCACACACACACACACATATACACATAAAAATAATACTAATCTTGTAGTTTGCAATGTTTTCAGTTCAGTTCAGTGGCTCAGTCATGTCTGACTCTTTGTGACCCCATGGACTGCACCACTCCAGGCCTCCCTGTCCATTAGCAACTCCTGGCGTTTACTCAAACTCATGCCCATGAGTTTTACTCATGCAATATTTTACTATTTTAAAATTTAACATGAAGGACCTGCATCAATCACATATAATGTGTATGTGTGTGTGTGTGTGTGTGTGTGTCTCTGTGTGTGTGTAGTCACTAAGTCATTCTGATTCTTTTGTAACCCCATGGACTGTAGCCCATCAGACTCCTCTGTCCATGGGATTTCCCAGGCAGGGATACTGGAGTGGGTTAGTATTTCCTCCTCCAGTCACATATAATAATAGACTTGTAACTCAAGTTCTATTGCTTCACCTTTATAATCATGTACCATTGCTACTGTTGTTAATTTTGAAACCACAGGTATAAGTAATTACACATATGTATAGGGATTAAACATAGGGATATGTAATGACAGATGGCTTGGTCACATGAACTGTACAGAAAAATTTTAAAATATTTTGAACAAACTGATTCTCCAAATTATAGTGTATGGCTGAGTCCTGTATGAACAGAGTCAAATGTAGAATCAGAATTTTTTCAAATTAACTTCTATGTAAACCAATATTTATTAAAGGA
Source organism: Cephalophus harveyi (assembly GCA_006410635.1). Classification (NCBI taxonomy): domain Eukaryota; kingdom Metazoa; phylum Chordata; class Mammalia; order Artiodactyla; family Bovidae; genus Cephalophus; species Cephalophus harveyi. The sequence goes on along the minus strand of SJYT01051070.1, from coordinate 321,971 downwards.
TACAGAAGTAAAATGTGCTGATTTGAAGTTTGCATATATATTTTAAAACTCAAGGGTAACCACACCATTTTTTTTAGAATTTAGATTGATAAATATATATATATTTATATTTAATTATATTTATATAATTTATAGATAATGTTATATATTTATATAACATATATAATAATTATTATATAAAATATATATTTATATAAGATATATAATAATTATTATATAAAATATATATTTACATAATATATATTTTCTAAGGTATATCTTTATAAGTAACATTTTAAAATTCATGGTCTATAGTAATAATTTAAAATATTGACTTTATTGTTTCACATTTTCAACAATGTACTGCTTATGCTTGCACCCAAGATGGAGCATTCTCTCAAGTCCATCCTTGGTACACCACTGCTCTAGTGTCAGAATTTTCAGTATATAAGCTCTTTTCTTTCTTATATAGCCTCAGAATTAGAGTAGCATTAGCTGTCATAATTGATATCATTGATGTCATAAGAAGACTCAAAATGTATAATGGGCCAAATATATAGAGTTAGAAATTTCTTGCTCATGTAAATCTAAATACTAACAAACTACTTAAGTCAGGGGTCTGTAAGGGATATTCCTTACTGGTAGGCAAAGATTTCTGATAGCAAATAGCGGATTCTATTTCACATAGTCATCTGGAATTCAGGCAGTTTAATTCCAGGTACCATGAACAGTATTTTATAGACATTAACACCTTTCATCTCAGTAACTTATTTAATCCCTTGTTCTTTCATAAAAATCATTTTTCTAATGGTTCATGGATACTGCCTAAAGACGTGATAAACAGAAAAAACTATGATTACACAACTGCCACTTCCAGTTTTTCACATGCCACTCAATCTATCCAACCTCTAAAACTAAGAACTAGGGGGAAAAGATGACTTTCGTGTTTATATCATCCCTCTGTGCATGCATGCTAAGTCACTTCAGTCATATCTGACTCTTTGTGACCCAATGGACTCTAGCCTGCCAGAATCCTCTGCCCATAGGATTTCCAGGCAAGAATACTGCAGTGAGTTGCCAGGCCTTTCCCCAGGGGCTCTTCCTGACCCGGGGATCAAGCCTGCGTCTCATGTCTCCTGTATTGTCAGGCAGGTTCTTAGTCACTAGCACCACCTGGGAAGTCCTATATTATTCCTATCTATACTATTCATTGGCACATGTTATCTAAATTCAATCCAGATTCATGCCAAAGTTACTGATGCCCTTATTTTGTTTCATGCTGCTGCTGCTGCTGCTAAGTCGCTTCAGTCGTGTCCGACTCTGTGCGACCCCATAGACGGCAGCCCACCAGGTTCCCCCGTCCCTGGGATTCTCCAGGCAAGAACACTAGAGTGGGTTGCCATTTCCTTCTCCAATGCATGAAAGTGAAAAGTGAAAGTGAAGTCACTCAGTGGTGTCCAACTCTTAGCGACCCCATGGACTGCAGCCTACCAGGCTCCTCCGTCCATGGGATTTTCCAGGTAAGAGTACTGGAGTGGGGTGCCATTGCCTTGTTTCATGTCTGTGCCTTAGATCATCAACCGCTGGCTATGCCCTCTTCGATCAAAGTCCCAGACACTACCTAATCCACTCCTGTAGTCACTGTTTTTGAATTTTACACATAATATAAGAGCTGTTCTATCCTAAGTTATAGTAACTTCTCATGATATTAATCTTTAACATTGTATGCTAATATATGAGATCTGAAAACATTGGCTGTTTCTCTAATGGAGCAAAATTTCATAAACTACACTTGAGAAAGTCAAACTATTTTCTTTACAGGAACATGGACTTCAAGCTAAATGGGATACACCATTTTTATAGTGGTGATTTTTGGTTTCATTATGTGACTGTCAATGACCACAAATAGGACTTGACTAAATTCTGTTAACATAACAGCTACAATTATTGATAGGTTAGGTTCTCGAAGACAGAAAGGTGGAGGTCAGGGTAGAAACAGCAACTTATTGGTTAAAGCACATTGTGCTTAGTTTTGAAAATAAATCCCTGGCCACAGATACAATGCTTTTAATAAGCTAAAACAAATGACTTCTTACTGTGAAAATTTTAATGGCATCATCAACTCATTGGACATGAATTTGAGCAAACTCCAGGAGATAATGAAGGACAGGGTAGCCTGGCATGCTGCAATCATGGGGCTGCAAAGAGTCAGACACAACCGGGTGAATGAGCAACAACCATGACAATTTCATTACAGAAAAATATACTGAAAAAAATAAAAATAAAAATAAATATAATGTGATATGTTCTGTCTCTTTTAATATAAATATATATGGGCTCATTTCATTACTTAGAAGAAATAGGCACTACTATTTTTCAGAACAAAAGGGTATAATACAACCACCAAACCAATAGACAGAACATTTGCTTTTACTTCTGAAATAATGAGAATGGTTTATCTACTGACCTATTTATGTAAATAATGAGATTCTAAAGTAAACAGAGACGATTATCTGACTGCACATCAACAGAATGCCTTCAAGCAAGAAAAAAAAAAAAAAAAAATGACAACCATATTAGCTTCAGATTCTGAGAATCACCAGTGTAGAGTGAAGAAAATAAAACTGCTAAGCAAAGTTCAAAACAGAATCTACATGTGGCTCTAACCCTCTGCTCTTTGAAAAGTCATTTTTTCCTCTCTTGGTTGCAGTTCAGAGTTAGTTGATTGGTTTTACGTATCTGTAAATTAAGGGTGTTGGTCCCCTGTTACCTGTAGAATATTATACATTTAAAGAATGCAAATACTACTTAATCAGCATAACTGTTGGAAAAATACAGTAGTATTTTCTTCTGTAATCTTGAGTATTTACATGCATACTAAAAATACGTAATATTTACTATATACTCATATTCATAGTAAATATATTACTATATATTCTCTCATAATATTTACTATTTCTAGCATTTAGCATGTAATCTCTACTATTAAAAAGTAATTTAAACTCATTTTATAAAACATAGGGTGGTACATCAGTGATACTTGTCTATCATATAATTCAAAAGGCACTCAGATAAAGAAGTAGCAACAACTGAAGTCTTTTCTATCCTCCTGAAATTCAGAAACAGGTCTGCTCAGAAACAGCAGCATTTAACATGGGTCACGCAGCTAGAATATTCACACAATCCCAATAGCAGCAGGAATAATTCACTAAAGACAGAGGCAGGGCACTGATGATTTGTTAAGTTTCACTGAGACCTTTGCCGCAGGAGTGAAAACAATCTTTCTGAATTTCATGCTCTGAATCTCATCTGTATGTAGAATTATATTTTTGAATTTTCCCTGAGAACAATAATTGTAACCTTTTACAAAGAGTGGATTTGTTCTCAGCAGAGCCAACCCCTCCGCCACCCACCCCAGGGAACACAACTATCATTGTCACCCGGAGAAGCCAGCAATGTGAAAACCAGAACACTGCACCTGCTTTTTCCCTGTTATGAAATGCCAGCCTGGGGGCTACCCCTGGTAAGAGAGGTCTGACTTCTAAACCACAGAGCAACATAAAGTCTTCTAAAAAAAAAAAAAAAAACTTTTGTGTGCAAACAGAGGTTTAGCAGCATGCTTTCTTCCTGGGAGGAAAAAGAGCATGCCTCTTACCATGGAGCCTTCAAGATGTATTTATCCTTTGCAAGCTCAGTGTTATGGATAGAGTTATAAGAAGCTTCCCATGATTACTCAGCTTTAGTTTAAGAATGAAGGGTTCATGACAAGAAAGTGATATTAATAAGACAACAAACCTATGTTTAGTATTCTTGCAAGGAAGTAATGACTTGAATCACCCAATTTATACTTTTTGTTGACTTTTTAAAATAAAAAAATAGCTTTATAAGGTATATTGACAAGACATTCAGCAGGACACTTCTTCCTATTCCATAGACTGTAAAACAATGTCTGAGGTATAAATTTAGGGTGACAGGGAGCCTATTTTTCAATCTTTAATTAAGAGAAAAAAGGATAAAGCACTTTTAATCTTCTCCCTCCAGTGCTCTTGCCTGGAAAACCCCATGGGCAGAGGAGCCTGGTAGGCTGCAGTTCATGGGGGCGCGAAGAGTCGGACATGACTGAGCAACTTCACTTTCACTTTTCACATTTATGCATTGGAGAAGGAAATGGCAACCCACTCTAGTGTTCTTGCCTGGAGAATCCCAGAGACGAGAGAGCCTGGTGGGCTGCTATCTATGGGGTTGCACAGAATCGGACATGACTGAAGTGACTTAGCTTAGTGGAAGAAAAGTGTCAATTTCTAATAGCCTTAAATAAATAAACACAAAAACCAACAAATGGACAAAAAGAAAACTTAGGTGCATGTAACAGGTACACAGTTCCACGCCATCTCCCTTTCATTTGCCCTCAGTCAGGGGTCGCACAGAGTCGGACACGACTGAAGCGACTTAGCAGCAGCAGCAGCAGCAGCAGCAATACAAACTGTGATCTCAAATTCAGGTATATGACTTCACAAATCCTGACTGTTTACTGTGGCAGTTATCTCTGTAGATACACAAAAGTGGAATGTTAATCTTCAGAATGTGTGTGTGTGTGTGTGTGTGTGTGGTGTGTGTGTGTAAGAGAAAGAGGTAGGGGAGAGAAGGAGGGAGAGAAGAGAGAAAGAGAGGAAAATATGACTGCACAGTTCATTTGTAATTTACTCTTACTTTTTCTTTTGGCAGGACATTTCAAAAGAAAGCCATGTGTTTTAAAACATAAAAAAGAAAAAGAAAAGAAAACCAAAAGGGTTCTTGTAAGACAGACCCTAGAGCAGTTTAAAAACATCAAATAAAACCCCTCCAGCATGTTTTCCCCATGTGATGCCTTTGTACATTCATTTCAGCCTGTGGGCACATTTCCCTGACATACAAAAGGTTTCAGTGCCATGTTGACAGATATAAATATATATAAATTACTCATTTGCCACTCGGTCTACTGAGTTCCACACTGCTTTCTATAAAATTTATTTCATATGAAAATGAGTTCTTGGAAGACAAACATTATCCCAGCCCATGATTAGAAAAGTAGGATTATAACTCTTTGATTATATATTCCTAGGATATGTGTCAAAAACATCACAGTATACATGGTTATGCATCAAAGTTATAAACTATACATACACAAACACATAAATATATGTATCTGTGTATGTGTGCATATTAATGCATGTGCATCTATACATATATATATTTTACATTTATTTGGAAAGAGATATAATATATGTGGATCTATATTCATATCTATCTATGTATATATGGAGAGGGATATATAGATATCCTTTTTCTATTGTCTATTAAATATTTATAAGCCAATTTTTCTATGCTTTTCTTTGCTCTTCTAATATCTGCTGCTTATTTCTGGTGTGTGTCTGTGTTTATTTTTCTTTTTAAGATTTTGAAATAGATGTAATTTGTTCACTTGCTTGAATTTATTATTACAATTGTTTTATAGAAAACTGCTTCTATGATCTAATGTGACAAGCAATGTTTTATATACCACAAATTTTTAACTTTTAAGTCCTAGAATTCAAAGAATTGAAGAAAAGATATAGAAATAATTGCTAAATACACGTTCACCCCATGCAAACAAGAGTCATGGCCATTGTTTGCTGTGCAGCTTTTCCTTTGGTTTTGTATACAGAACAACAACAAGAACAACAGAACTATTTGGGGACTTTACGTTGGTTCTATGCAATCACTGGTCTAAGCTGTTGATCACTCTGCCTTACTTACGGGGTAAAAAATATCTACAAACATATGAAACAAGTCTACAAATATATGTGAAAAGCCATAAGAAGGCTTTCCCAAGCTTTTATCTTTGGAGTAAGGATCCTAATTTTAGAATGCAACCCCTGAGTTTCATGTGGAACCTGACTCTAGAAACCAAGCTGCCTGTCTGCAGTTTTGCCACATCTCTACTGTTTTGACAACCGGTGGTTCATTTCTGTTTCACACACTGACAGCGATCACACACTGACAGTGAGCCCCAGTCGTGCTATAGCAATTGAGTTCCCCAAACATTATCAGCACCAGCCTGCTGTTTCTTTAGATGTTCAAGTTCTTAAACAAACAAGTAGATGTTTTAATTATTTTTTAATCCAGAAAATATATTTTAAAATCAGTCTTAGCTACTTAAAATAAGTCATCAAAATATTCTTATGGCAAGTTCAGTAAGTGAGAAGTGAAAAATGTACCTTGTATTGTTCCTGCTTATTTAGAACTAAGCATGAGATACCTAGGCATTTAAATCCCATTCTTGCTTGTGTAATGGGGATTTAAAAGGATACAATGATTAATGAGTTTCAGATACAGTATAAAAGTAATCTATGGGGAGACAAATTCTTAACTGAATTGGAAGCTCTACCCAGCAGAGGCATTTGAATACTTTGAGAGGAACTAAGAAATTAAGAAATGAACAAAAATGAATAGGATTTGCTTGGCATCAATGGGAAACCTTGGCTTAAATCCAACATTCAAAAACTAACTAAATTGGTTTTATTGCTCAGCTTATGTTCTTTTCCTCTCAAAAAGTCATTCATATTTTTGTCGCTGTTGTTGTCATCGTTGTTTTCCTGAGGTTTTACAGACTTAGCAGAAGACAGTAAAATAATTTATTAAAGTAACAGTGGGTCAGGGGCACAGTTCTTGAGGCTCTAGCCTACTGTGTTCCCTCTTTACCTGGCAAATAAATAAAGCCACTCATTCCCTCTCCTCCATAACTCTGTCTCTGTATTTCTGTTCGGCATCAGTGCACAGAGAGCCCAGAGTTTGGCAGCAAGAGTGACCTCTCTATTTCTGTTTTCTCTAACTCCTTCAGTTTACAATATTCAAGATGTACATAACTGAGGGTGTTGTGTCCTGAACCCCATCAGCTCAAAGGTAGATGTGAGGAAGGCCACATCATGTGATCACCATGGACACTAAGAACCTGGCCGGCCCTGTGCCCTTCCTCCAGGCTGCTGAGTACGTTTCCTATGAGTTCATCTACAGAGGGGACAGAAGGGGGCTGCACAGGGACAGAGCAGGTGACCCCATCCCATGAGACTAAGTATTCACTCCTGACTCCAGCCACAGCCCAGTTGTCTGAGAGACTGAAACTCCCTCCAGGTGAAAGAAGTTAATAATTAAGGATGGTATGCTGCCCATAAGCATGTGGACCCCAGACTTGTTGGATCTGAAGGTTGACTCACTAACTTCACCATCAACCCATCAGAAGCATGTCCATGAGCTGATCATCCTCTCTTAGAATGATCACTATAAAACTTCTCACTGTCTTCTCCAAGTTGGGACACGTGGCTTTGAGAGCATTAGTGCACTGTGGCCCCATTTACTTGGCAAAGTAATAAATCTATCCTTTTCTACTTCACCCCTCCCAAAATAAGAATGGTGGGTCTACCTTTAATAACACATAGCTAGATGTAAATGCATGTGGATACTATTGCCATGACACATTGTTATAATTATGCTAGAAAATAAATAGACAATGAACAATCAAACCCAAATAAAGTCCCTAGATACCCACATGGAGTTTCATTTTTAATAGCAAGCTTGAACATCACTTCCTAAGTGTTTAGAAAACAAAAATATAATATTCTCTGCTGATTCGGAAGGGTTAATGCCATGCTCTCATTTGTTCTAAGAAAGGAAACTGAGTACTAAGAAAATATGACTCACACTTTGCCTCAGAACCTTTCCAGGATGGTAGATAGCAGGTAGATATCATCAAGAAAATAAAATTAAAAACAAACATTAAAACAGACCAAAAAATGAAAAAAAAAATCCTTTCATTGCAGAATTAAAAATTCAGTACAAGAGATATTAAGTGATACGGCCAACGTACAAGTGGGAAGAAAATATGAGTCTTCTATGTGCTAGTGAGATTAGAGAACTCTCTGCTCAGTCGTGTCCGACTCTTTGCGACCCCGTGGACTGTAGCCCTCCAGGCTCCTCTGTCCCTGGGATTCTCCAGGCAAGGATCCTGGAGTGGGTTACCATTTCCTTCTCCAGGGGATCTTCCTGACCCAGGGATTGAACCCAGGTCTCCTGCATTGGAGGCAGATGCTTTAACCTCTGAGCCACCAGGGAGGCGCCAGTGAGATTAGGGTTTACTAAAATTAAATATATCTGTCAATAAAGAGCATGGACTTCCCTGGTAGCTCAGTTGGTAAAGAATCTGCTCTCAGTGCAGGAGACCCGGATTCAGTCCCTGGGTTGGGAAGATCCCTGGAGTAAGAAATGGCAACCCACTCCAGGATCCTTGCCTAGAAAATCCCATGGACAGAGGAGCCTGGTGGGCTGGAGACCACAGGGTCACAAAGAATCAGGCACGACTGAGCAACAAACACAACAACAACAGAACATAGCACATAGATGTGGTAGGAATAAGAAATCAATACTCTTAAATACTTCCACACCACTGAGGACCATATAGAGAAGGAAGAAGCAGGAAGAGAACTACCATATATTTTGTGCTAATCACTATGCTAAGTAGTTTGAATTCATTTTGTCATTCAGTTCTCATTTTCAGGTGAGGAAACTGATGCACAGGACTTAGATGTTCTTGACATTTGCTTTGTTAGTTGTAGTGCTAGTATGAAATTTCAAATCTGTTATGTTTTAAAAATCAGGTTGGTTATACTATTTCATCCTGCTGAGACTGGAAGAGAGCATATAGGAAATATTGTTTTCATAATCTTAGAAACATACCTTCTCATCTAAAAGGCATAGGATAGGTTTCAGTGTTGATCATAAATCAACATTATCAGGAAAAACATTTTATTTCTAGATGAAGAATCTTTCAATCATTTTACTTCTGACCTCTATTCTTTGTTACTTTGCCCTCTCCAAAACTACTTCCCACTTTATGGCCACATTCAGAGCATATTTTAGATACAACAAAATCTACTTAATTTTGCTGCAATTGTTTTCCATTTCTTCATGGGTGAAGTGCTAACCAGAGTACATTAAATGGTAACAACCAGAGTTGGTTCTTACTTATAAAAATATCACAGATATGCATAGATATTTATCAATTTTCACCTTCATCTGCCCTTTTTTTCTTACTGATTTTATTGCATCTTGTTCACAGGACTTTTTCAACTTTACAAAGTAGTTGATATAGTCATCTACTATTTTGCTGCTGCTGCTGTTGCTGCTAAGTCGCTTCAGTCGTGTCCAACTCTGTGCGACCCCTAGGGACGGCAGCCCACTAGGCTCCCCCGTCCCTGGGATTCTCTAGGCAAGAACACTGGAGTGGGTTGCCATTTCCTTCTCCAATGCATGAAAGTGAAAAGTGAAAGTGAAGTCGCTCAGTTGTGTCTGACTCTTAGCGACCCCATGGACTGCAGCCCACCAGGCTCCTCCATCCATGGGATTTTCCAGGCAAGAGTACTGGAGTGGGGTGCCATTGCCTTCTCCGATTTACTATTTTAATTAGAAATATTTTCAAAAACCATTTTGGGCCCCATAACTTTGTTTATGTACATAAGAGAAATTTAAAAACACTATTTTTGAACTTTTAATCCTTATTAGTTGGACAATTATATATGTCTCACTGCCTCTTTAAAATTCTAAGATTTTTGTGATTCAGAAAGAAACTATTTCAAAGTCTTCTCTGGATTGAAAAACTTACTAAGTCATATTTTAATAGATTAAATGTAAATGAACTGAAAATATACACTAAATCTCTCTCTGATTTAAATTTAAATCAGACATCAAAACTGACATGGTATAGCTCAACAAATTCTATTCAGTTTTAAAGAGTTTTTAATCTGTCTCTTATACACATCTGGCTACCCCTGGTAATAACTGACATGGTATAGCTCAACAAATTCTATTCAGTTTTAAAGAGTTTTTAATATTTCATATTTAATAATAACCAAATGTAATATAAGAAGTCACTGTCACAGTAATACATATTAAATACATAAAATAGTTGGATAGCTACTTAAATTATGCAGATAATCTTCAATGAAAAGGAGCTGATAACTTATTTTGCAACCTCTGATGTATTTATTTTACACAAATGATAGTTAGATTTTCTTAATTTTAAGAGGCACTTGAGCCAAGACACTAATTCCTGATCCACCCCTTTCCCTGAGCACCACAGGGCTGCATTTGAAGCATGATACAATTTTAATTGCAAAGATTTATCATTATGACATGTAATTTCTAACTACACGAAATGACAATGTAATGCATAGGTGTGAAATTCAGCCCCACATTGACTATGCGAAAAGCGATAGCAATGACTTAGGCTGCTGCTTGGCTCCATTTCATTTTTCTAAAAGACATATCTATAGGCAGACCGTGTACTAACTACTTTATTATCTCTACCATCTTTTCCTTGCAAAGCATACTAAATAATATTGTTTGAATTATCCTATGAAGCACATATCAAATTTCATAGTATTTGGTAGATAGTTGGTGAATTTGGATTACTACTGAGTCAGACATGAACTCTAGAACTGATTTTGTTTCATTTTCTTCCCTTTGGTAAATGAGGATTCAAACCCAACCATATATAGATTAATATATATTTTAAAAAAATCTTTATAACAACCTAGAAGGGTGGGAAGGGGTGAGAAGAGGGAGGGAGGTTAAAAAGAGGGGGACACATGAATATTCTACGGCTGACTCATGGTGATGTATAGCAGATGCCAACGCAATATTGTAAAGCAATTTTCCTTTAATTAAAAATAAATGTTTGAAAAAAAACAGAATAACAAAATATCTTTAAAATTTTTCCTTCCTCTCTCTAGAACCTTGAATAAAATCATTTTTGAAATAATACAGTAAAGAGAACACTAGACTA
>SJYT01051070.1:245177-309831 GCA_006410635.1 Cephalophus harveyi | reverse complement strand
TTGAGCCATGCAAATTCACATTTCTCTATCTTCTGATAGATATAAATAAATGAAAAATACCACTCATATTTTTAGGAAATATTGGCTATTTCTATTGCAACTTGTTTCAGATACTTCCACAGTAAACAGTTTAACAATTACAAGAGCAGCAATTTTGCTATGATTCATGAAAATAATGTTTGTTGCATCTTTATTTTGTTTACATATAATTAGTTTATCATTTTATTCTGTTGAACAAAATACATACATATTTCATATTTAATATTGTTAAGACTTGATTTTCCATACCATCTTTTACACTTATACTGGGATTTTCTTTTTCTTTCTTTCTTTTTTTTTTTTTTTATTGTGGCCTGCAAATAGTGATCAAAAACTTGTTTTTACAATTGATGATGACTAAGATTTGAGGCTATGGTTTTCCCAGTGGTCATGTATGGATGTGAGAGTTGGACTGTGAAGAAGGCTGAGTGCTGAAGAATTGATGCTTTTGAACTGTGGTGTTGGAGAAGACTCTTGAGAGTCCCTTGGACTGCAAGGAGATCCAACCAGTCCATTTTGAAGGAGCTCAGCCCTGGGATTTCTTTGGAAAGAATGATGCTAAAGCTGAAACTCCAGTACTTTGGCCACCTCATGCGAAGAGTTGACTCATTGGAAAAGACTCTGATGCTGGCAGGGATTGGGGGCAGGAGGAGAAGGGGATGACAGAGGATGAGATGGCTGGATGGCATCACGGACTTGATGGACATGAGTCTGAGTGAACTCCAGGAGATGGTGATGAACAGGGAGGCCTGGCGTGCTGGATTCATGGGGTCGCAAAGAGTTGGACGTGACTGAGTGAAGGAACTGAACTGAACTGAACTGAAGATTTGGTGAAATGTGGTAGTTACCTATTTGATAAAACATCCTATAGTAGAGTTTCTTTTGTTACAAATTGGCTATTAAATAAATATTATGTAATGAAAAACTTTCAACATAAACTGGACGATTCTAAAGATAAGTTATTGTCTATGCCAGAAACAATTCTCATCAGACTTTTCAATATAATTTCTCTACTATAAAAATCATTATAATCTCCTAGTCCTTAGCTTTTTCAATTAAGTTATTTAAGACAGAGACTTAGGGACCTACTTATAACTAAGTGCTTTTAGTCTCCCCTGTGAGGGGCAGAGTAAAAATCTCATTTTTAAAAAGTCAGATTTCTGACAAACAGAAATCCTAAGTCCTAATACCTAGCAGTTTAAAGCATATTAAAAACCAAAGCATGGCATCCAGAACTCAGCTTGCTCAAGTATTATATGGTCAGGTGCTAAATCATAAATGAGAGTTTTTATACTATGCAATTTGATCACGTAAGTCAAACATGCTTTCAATGACTGTAAAAGTCGACTGTTTCTATTATTCTTACCAAAAGCATTCTTCCTCTCAAATATTATAATAATGAGTATTATTTATTTCAGGAACTGCACTTAATGCCATATATGTGTGTATGAGCTCAGTTGTGTCTGATTCTTTGGATCGCATGGGCTGTTGCCTGCCAGGTTCCCCTGTCCATGGAATTTTCCAGGCAAGGATACCGGAGTGGGTTGCCATTTCCTACTCCAGGGAATTCTCCCAACCCAGGGATCAAATGAGTGTGTCTTGCCTCTTCTGCATTGGCAGGTGGATTTTTTGCCACTGTGCCACCTAGGAAGCCCACTTAATGCTATATGTAAATTATAATTCAACTTTCACAACTGTCTTTCAAGCTACATGCTCATCACACTCATTTGAAGAGGAAATTAAGGCTTAAAACATTGAATAACTTGCATCTAAAAAGGATTTGAATGGAGGGCATCCGGATTTAGAGCCTGTGCTCTAATTCTTTCTCCATGCTTGTAAATTTCACTGCCTCCTGCTTGGGTTCAGAAAATATGCTGTCCTTTTAAGACTTTACTGCCTGATTGCCACTAACCACATGTGGCTATTTAAATTTAAATAAATTATATTAAATACAATTGAAAATCAATTCCCTTCATCACACTAGCCACCTTTCAGGTTCTCAGTAGCCACATTTGGCTACTGACCACTCAATTTATAGAGCAGAAACTAAATGTTTCTATTATCACAGGAAGTTCTATTGGACCCCTCTGCTTTAGAAGGCAAAACATATTAAAATGGGGGCACTTGATCCCATAGATTCTTGACTAAAAATTAATATATAAATAACTGGGGAAAATACATTCCCAATGTTTTCACATTGCAGTTGGTGGGTAAATATTTGTCAGAACTATAATATTTACTGAGAGAAGACAGGGATGTAGAGATAATTTGGATGAGCTCATATCTCAGCACAATGTCTTGAATATACAAGTGGAAGAAAACAAAGCTAACAAATATTTGAACTGACATCACTTTCCAAAAGAATCCTGAACTTTCACTGGTAAAATGGGGTCTATTAATAAACATCTGAATCATGGTTAAGAGAATAGTAACGTCTATATTTAAAAAGCTGCAGTCAATAGCAATAGCTATAAAATTAGATAATAAATAAACTTTTAATAGTTATTAATTATGATACTTTGTGTATCATCATGATGATACTTATTAACTAATAATGATACTTTTAAATTAAACTGTGTTTATAAGATTGTCATTTTATGTGTTTGCTTGTATTTTATTGTGAACTCACCAACATTTCCCATTCATACATTCATGATGTATTTAAGTATTATGTAACAATTAAAATCAAGAAGGTCTTACTAAAATACGACCTTAATGTCTTCTGTTTAAAAGTTTGAATTTTTCATGTTTATAGCCATTTTAATATCTTGCTGACTGTGGCTTCACCTGGAGAAATTGTCCTATTTCTTAGGAATGGCATAATATGAAGAAATGAAAAACAAATCTAGATTCTAGAATAAGGTGCCCTTATTAACCACAAACCAGCGAATCCTAAATGAGATCAAACCAGTCAATCCTAAAGGAAATCAATCCTGAAAATCATTAGAAGGACCGATGCTAAAGTTCCAATACTTTGGCCACCTGATGCAAAGAGCTGACTCATTAGAAAAGACCCTGATGCTGAGAAAGTTTGAAGACAGAAGAAGGGGATGACAGAGGACGAGATGGTTGGATGGCATCACCGACTAAATGGAGATGAATGTGAGCAAGCTCCGGGAGATGGTGAAGGACATGGAAGTCTAGCATGCTACAGTCCATGGGGTCGCAAAGAGTCAGACACAACTGAGGGACGGAACAACAATTAACCACAAAACTTCACGCTTCGTTTCTTTAGATGTAAAGTGACAATAAAGAGTCTTTCCAAGTCAACACTAACGAGCTGTTTGTGAAACAAAGAAAAGGAAGCTTGAGAGCATTTTGTAAAGTTCGAAACTCCATGACAATGTGGGATATTAAAATTATCATGCCTTTGGTAAACACGGAAAGGCAACAACATGGAGCCTCCTTTCTTACCTCTGACCCAGAGTCTTAGCATCTGCCAAGAATGGGGCTGCCTCTTCTAAGTAAACTTGTCAGATATCTCACATAGTCTTTATTCTCTTTAAATACAGTTTCAGTTTCTCCTCAAATATTACTCACACTGATCCATGAGTTCCGATTTGATTCGAGTAAATCAGAATGTGCCATAATCTAATGATTCTGGCCCCAACTTGTTTGGTAACTGGGAATGATGCAGAGAATTTACCAGCTCTTTTCAGTCGAGTATCTGCAGAGCTGGGCTTCCCAGGCAGCTCAATGGTAAAGAATTTGCCTGCCAACGCAGGAGACGCAGGTTGGATCCCTGAGTCAGGAAGAGCCCCTGGAGGAGGGCATGGCAACCCACTCCAATATTCTTGCCTGGGAAATCCCATGGACAGAGAAGCCTGGCGGGCTGCAGTCACAAAAAGTTGGACACAACTTAGTGACTAAAAGCAATAGCAACAATTTCCAGGCCCAGCAAAGCAAATGTGAAGAAGAGGAGGCAGATATTCTGATATTCTTACTTCTTTCCTCAGAGTCAAATCATGGACTTATGGTGATAACAAATCAGTTTCTCTCACTGCATTTCAGACCCTGAGAAGCAAAGAATTTCCTCCATTTTCTAAATGTCATAAGCAAACAAGCATGCTTTCTTCATAAATGGGCTTTAATATGGGAGTTTGTTGACCTTACATATTTTCTTAGAATACACATATATATACTTCCTCTTAGGGAAGGGAACATACAGATCTTGGTATATGTTAGGGACAAGAAAGAATAATGACAGGTTTAAAGTCTCAAGTAGGGAATTTTCCTGAAAGAGTCCCATTAGGCTAAATTTCCTCAGTTTTTCCTAAGGATGCTATAGAAATGGAAAAGAATGCAGTTCATAGAATGGGAATTTTCAGGAACCCTGAATGGGAAATAAACCAAGGGTGTTGCTTCTTATGGACTGAGTAGATTATCTTAGTACTTGTGATAGAAAACATGATGGCTAGTGAAGAAAAAAACAATGGCCTTATTCCCTGGAGATTCCCCTTCCCATGTTTCATTTTTCCAGTAATGATCTCTTCCGATCAGTGACACAGTAGAAGAAATTCCCTTTTTACCTTCATACGGTTCCATAAATTTGCTTATCAGTTCTCTAAAGCTGAGTCCTAGAAATTTGCTGAACCAGTCACTCTATCTGATCCCATAATTATAACATTTCCTTTCAACTGTGCTTCTGTCTTACTTATACACATAAATGTATTGCTGTAGTTTTCATTTTTCTAGTTAATGCACACTGTTTGACATGACAAGCAAACAATCTTCTTTAGAAAACATTGGCTAGAGTATCAATTTTAGAAATTGTGGACCTGATCTAAAAATTGACACCTTCATAAGAATGTGCCACTCTTTACTGATTCCATCTGACTCACAGGATTTTCACTGTAGGTTAGTTTTGATCAGATCATTTTCCAAGTAATTTACCTTAAGCTAGGAATATTCTTGGGATCATTTTGTTCCTGTAGATATCACAATATGCTGAGTGCTGCTACTTATGTAAATATTGGTAGTACTTTTGTCAAACACCGTATTTAACAGCAATCCCTGAAATAGGCTGGTTGAACCCACTCAAACATTACTGAGACCTTTCACAGAGCTGCTGAAGAATGCTTAGTGACTCTACTGTCAGTAAAAGAACTTAGAATGAATATGTCTCTTGTCTAGGTCAAGACAAATGTCAGGGCCAATGAAGAGTGAAACATGATGATGGGAATTTGAAATGAAGGGCTAGGGCAACAGGTGCTTGGCATGAGACACTGAAAGACAGGAAAGAAGAGCTGTGAAGTACCCAAGGCAGCAATCAGACTGAAAGTAGTCAAAGAAAAGCCTCAGGCTTCCCACTGCCAGAGAAAGAGATCTTATACTTAAAGTAGTTTCAAAGCAGAATCAGGAAGAGATGCTGAAATTTGGAGCATCCGTTTGTCTAAACAAATCACTTTTCAAAGCCGCAGTGAAGCAACAGGCATCTATCTGAATATGCAGAAACAGGTACAATTGTTTTGTCAGTGTGTTGACACAAAGGAAAGCAAAAAACAAAATAATACAGAGAAAGAGCACTGAGATTTCCTAAGTACTCTCTACATGGAAGGTGCTGTGGTTGACAAGTTCCCTGCTTTATTTCACTAATGCCTATAACTAGCACTGTGAGGTAGAATTTTCCTTGGGCTTAAAGATGAAGATTCTGAGTCTCAGTGAGACATGCTAAGTGATGATATGACATTTAAACCGATTTTTCTGGTTCCACATCTATGCTTTCTGACATACACTGAGTCAATTACAAGTGGCCTGTCCATTTCAAAATTATTTATTTGAGAATTACTGAATAACGCCAAACTGGGTTAGGAAATTTAAACGTTGAAAGGCGCTGCAATTCTTTGGTGTACTACTTTAGTAGCCATTACATACTCGAAGGCAGACTTTCAGATGTATTTCTCAGATATTTCATCAATTTAGATGTTGTATTTCCTAGACTAACCATTTTATTTTATTTTTACTCTAGGAGAATTCAATAAATTTAATATATCCTTTACATTATTATTTTGGGTGTCTCAAAATAACAAGCATTTTATTTTTTTATTTCATCCACATCTCAATTAAGATGACTCAGTACACAGTTAACCAATTTAAATAGTCATATATATTACAGGCATTAATATATGAATATATAAGTCTAAGCTGAGCACCGAAGAATTGATGCTTTTGAACTCTGGTGTTCGAGAAGACTCTTGAGAGTCCCTTGGACTGCAAGGAGATCCAACCAGTCCATCCTAAAGGAAATCAGTCCTGAATAGTCATTGGAAGGACGGATGCTGAAGCTGAAACTCCAATACTCTGGCCACCTTATGAGAAGAACTGACTAATCTGATAAGATTCTGATGCTGGGAAAGATTGAAGGAGAGAGGAGAAGGGGACAACAAAGGATGAGATGGTTGGATGGCATCACCAGTTCAATGGACATGAGTCTGAGTAAACTCCAGGAGTTGGTGATGGACAGGGAGGTCTGGTGTGTTGCAGTCCGTGGGGTAGCAAAGAGTTGGACACGACTGAGCAACTGAACTGAACTGAACTGATAAGTCTAAAAATATGTAGCATATTTGGCTAACACTTGGAAAATAGAAATTTTGTATTTTTATCATCCCATTTTCACCTACTCAAAACATATATTCTCTAATTCATAAAGTGAAAATTTAAATATTCAATTTGAAATTTGGTGTAAAAAAACAAATGCACAACTTAAATTTGTACCTAGGTTATCATCATTATAAAAAAGGATATAGATACTAGAACAGATATAAGTACCCTTAGGTATTTCTCAAAGATTCCTTCATATCTACAATATAAAATATAGATTAAATTGTATCATATTTTCCACCATTACTAACAGACAAGGTAACTTTGTAAATTATAAAAGAGCAAAATAAGAGTGGCTTTTATGTCCCATATAATAAAATAACCTTTATATTTTGGCCAGACAGGTGACTAAATAAGTAGGAGCCTATCAACTTAAGGTTTTAAATATATTAAACATTAATTTGAATTTCAAGTATGAATGTTTGTTTAAGATGGAGCTGATAAAATCATCAGAATATCATCACTGAGAATGATTAAGAAGAACCACAGCCACATGCAAGTGACCTTAACTGAGGAAGTAATAAAACATTCTCCCTGTCTCTGTCCTGTAATGCAGCGACGCCATTCCCAGTGACCTGGAGGTGAATATGTGTCTGATGGGAAACCCTGATGGCTGTGCGTGCTCTCTCTTGACCAGAAAAGGACGATCAGTGTATCAGGGCACTGAGAGCTTGCCAAGACAAGTTCCTTACTCCTTTTTGGATCGTGTGTCACATGCTTAGTCTAGGGGCCTGACCCTTCGCACTTCCCCACCTCATTCATAATGGACCAGGGAAATGTGAGTGGCAGGAGGAAGACGAGTGTTTCTGCTTAGCCAGAAAACATAAGTTTAAGTATGGATCTTGTCTTTGGTCACAACCACAACAAAAGTAGCTAAGTGAGATCTGTAGTAATGCTTAAAAAGCCCAAGGAATAGCTTCTGGTGAGCATAAGGCTAAATTAATAAAAATGCATAAGGTGAGGAGTTAATTTACATATGTGTAACTGGTATCCAACTATCAACCCTTACATATGACAGTCCTCATGTTAACCAAATATCCTTTTTACACAAAGATAGAGTTTGCAGGAACATATGTACTATTATAAAGGCATATCATTCTAAATATTATTCTAAAGTCAACACAGCCAAAAAGATTTCAAGAGAAACACAAAATATGAATATATCAAAAAGCCTTGAAATCTCAATCTCAAAATTATTTGCTATAACAATAGTACTTGTTATTTATTTTGTGGAAAGTGCTCAAAAAGAAAATCTTACTTAAAAGGAAAATTCATGATAAAGTATTATTGTCCTTGTAATGGTTTACCATTATAGAAAATTGATATTAGACAAAATGGTAATACGGAAGAAAGTTTATTCCCAGCATCTTGCTTGTCTCTGCACTCTTTTATACAAATGTTTCCATCCAAGGCTTCTTTGTGGCTCAGCTGGTAAAGAATCTGCCTGCAGTACGGGAGACTTTGGTTTGATCCCTGGGTTGGGAAGATCTGGAGAAAGGAAAGGCTACCCACTCCAGTATTCTGGCCTGGAGAATTCCATGGACTGTATAGTCCATGGGGTCACAAAGAGTCAGATACGACTGAGTCTGACTTCAATACAGGCTCCTAACGTGTTCTTTTCATTCCTATGTCAACTGAGAGTATATTTCTTGTCATTCAATCATAAACATATCTCTACTTTTCCTTCTCTTCTCTCCAGGAGATAATAAATGAATGAAAAGTATTTGGATCAAGTAAGGGTGAAGAGGCTAACCAGATATTTTGCTACCATTTCTTAGTATCTTTAATTAATTAGAACATTGTTTCTCAAACTTTACTAGTTATCAGAAATATTGGAAGTGAAAGTGAAGTCGTTCAGTTGTCTCTGACTCTTTGCGACCCCATGGACTGTAGCCTATCAGGCTCCTCCGTCCATGGGATTTTCCAGGCAAGAGTGCTGGAGTGGAATGCCATTTCCTTCTCCAGGGGATCTTCCCAACCCAAGAATCGAACCTGGGTCTCCCGCATTGCAGGCAGACGTCTTACCATCTGAGCCACCAGGGAAGCCCGAAATATTGGAGGGGTCCTTAATATACATATTCGTGGACTCCAACCCCAGAAGTTACCATCCAATAGGTCTCAGGTGAAGCCCAAGAATCTGAATTTATAGAACAAGTACCCAGGTGAAGCTGATACTGCAGGCCTCTTAAGAACTGGGTTAAAAGTTTAACTCACTACTGCAGTTAGGCAATGAGATATGGGACTACTTAGCAGGTTTTCTATTTCCCTTCACATTATGTGAACCCTGAGTCTAAAATTAGGGCTAGCCCCAGTAGTTCCACCCTTAATATAACATTATATGTTATTTTTTTTGTATAACATATCAACAAGAAAAGAAAGCTCTTTCCAAAACACAAAAACAATCTTATCTAAAGTGAACTGCAATGTTTGCTTACTACTTGGATCAAGTTACTTAGAAGACTAAATTCTCTAAGGTATTACTGTAGAGCAAATTTTATCCCAATTCCTTTCTGATGAAGAGTTAAATAGTTACATGTCTCCTGTCCTTCCTCGTATATTCTTATACACAAACATGGTGGTACTTACTGTAAAACTTCTGATTTTCAAAATAAGAGTAACACTATTGATCTTATTACCTAAAATATGATCAACAATTCTAGACTGTCTCATGGAATAGTCTTGGCATGTAGTCATCATTCATATAATATACATATATATATATATATTAGAATATCTGGAAAATTTCCAAAATATCTAAATTTTCCACCGTTTATTTTACTGCACTTTTCATTAATTCATATTCAAATAAGAAATTAATAATAACTGCTGAACAAATACTTTTCTAAACATTCAAATAATTATTTTACTCATTTATTAATTTTCCATCTTTACTGCTACACAGGAAAATATCATAAGGTTTTCTGATAATTTATAGAATAATATTTTTAAGATAGTAATGCTATATTTTGATATGAAACTAGTCAATCATAAGTAAGACAACTGTCACAATATTCTTCAAATAGCATATATTGTGGAATAATAACATAATCATATGTTATAAGATTTTGAAAATAAATTTATTGAATTTTTTCTTTAATATAATCAGAGGAAAAGCAAGAAGAAAACACAATGCTTTTTTGGCAGGTTTTAATTGGATCATGTTATTTTTGGATTTCTAATTTCAATCGTTCAATTTTTCTCTATTTCCAAAACTCTTCCTCCTATCATTATTTCCATGCAAGTAGCAATTTAGTCAAATACCCTGGTCTTCAGTAAGGAAAGTATTTTTGAACAAAAAAAAAAGGTAAAAATGTTGATGAAGGATATAAATTCTGAACAATTTACATTTATCATTATGTCATGAAGTCTATAGAAATCATGTCCAAAATAAATAACATAATCATCACTCCTTTCTTCATCCAAGATATTCCAATTTTAGTTCATGTCTGGATAACTATGAAGCTACTTCTAACTTAAAATTATATATTTTATGTCCTCTGTAGAAACAGAAATATATAATTTTAATGGGTTTCCCTGGTGGCTTAGAGGTTAAAGCGTCTGCCTCTAACGCGGGAGACCTGGGTTCGATCCCTGGGTCGGGAAGATCCCCTGGAGAAGGAAATGGCAATCCACTCCAGTATTCTTGCCTGGAGAATCCCATGGACGGAGAAGCCTAGTAGGTTACAGTCCACGGGGTTGCAAAGAGTTGGACACGACTGAGTGACTTCACCTATATAATTTTAATAACCTGACAATAATAATCCTATTTGTTTCTTAATATTTTAAGGCAATACTTCTAAAATATTTCAAATTCCAGTATCAAGAAACATGGCCACTGTGTGGACCCAAAGACACACAAAAAATATATTAATTTTGCATTTTATTAATTCAGGTCACCTATATAATTTTAATAACCTGACAATAATAATCCTATTTGTTTCTTAATATTTTAAGGCAATACTTCTAAAATATTTCAAATTCCAGTATCAAGAAACATGGCCACTGTGTGGACCCAAAGACACACAAAAAATATATTAATTTTGCATTTTATTAATTCAGGTTAAATTAATAGTTCAAACTCCTTTCTCCCACTCTGATGTAATTACTAATTACAGATTTTTGGTTGCAGGCACATATAGTAAAATTCACGATTAAAATTCTTGTACCAATAGCCTCCACCATAGCCTTTATGACTCTGAACTACATGAACTGAAAAGACATCAATGGAATTGCAAAAGCCAGCTTATAACACAGAGTCCTGCACAAAATTATTTGTAGCAAGATGATACCTAATTCCAATCTTAGGGAGAAAAAATCACTGATGATTAAAGCTTTCTGAGGAAGAATTACTTATGGCACTTAGTGAGTTGCTCAGTAAGAGAAATCAAAATTGTATTAATATTAGATATGTTTCCCAAAAATAAGAGATTGTACAAAAAGCTAGATTAATGGAACAAGATATAACAGTTTGTGTGTTTACTGAGCTTTAACGAAAGTCAGAGTTAGGATGTTACTGCAGAGATTTGATGATATGGTCCACTATTCACCTGAGACTACTGAACAGAGCATTCTTAAACATGCTTCATATCTGTTTTCAGTCACTGAGCATTTCCTTAGCGTGTACTTCTGTTCAGATGAGATATAGTCATATGCTATCCTTCAGATTGCATTTACAATATCTGTACATAAAACTGCGGCAATGTAGGGCATCATTTCTCACAAAATGAATAAGTAGTATTAATATGTATTTCAATGCTTTATAAAGTTCCTGAATGTAATACATGCTGCAGAAACCATGTACACATTTGTGTGTGTCTATCACATTATATTGATAATACAAGTATATTTGCTGTTTTGTATATTTTCCTTACCAGTCAAGTTCTTCAGTCCAAGTTCTTGAAGTCCAAAGTTTCCATCTTTTCTGTAGTTTAAAAATATTGCCAAGGCATATCGATCCTCATAAAGTTTTGTCCCACGAATAATGCGTAAGTTCTCCAGAGGCAGATAGCGAAACTGATTAAGAGCCACCAACACGTAGCCTGTGACTTCTCGTATAGACTGAAAAGACATAAATGATGTCCTGTGTCAAACAATTTAAAACTGTCAGTATGTTTACATAGTCATTTAGATAAAATTGAGTTATTTAATTCTAATTTTCAGCTTTTAATTGAATATACTAATTTTCATACCATATTATAAATAATTGCCTTGACACACAAGATCACAAGGGTTAGAATCTCATTTGAAGAGTGGGATGTATTTTATTTTTAAGTCAAGAATGTGCTTACAGTAAAAATAATTTAATGTATTTTATTACTGTAATAATTTCCTGAATTTTATTGTATACACCTGTCTCTTATACACATCTAAATCAAAGAACAATTGCCTTATATCAATATATTTCTGACTACATATATATAATTCATATTGTATGTATATGCATTAGAGGCACACAATTTGTATTAGATACTGATTATGGTTTCTAATTTAATTATTAACACAATTTTTATTTTGACTGTATGCTGTTTAAATGTAGTTGTCTATAAGTTAATTATTTGAAGGTTTGTGAGATATTTTAAAGCAAAAAAAAAAAAATCACAAAAAGACTTTAGGCTTCATCTAAAGCTATAGTTTTTGATAAAATGCATATAAATAAGTCATGTCCAGCTCTTTGCAACCTCATGGACTATACAGTCCATGGAATTCTCCAGGCCAGAATACTGGAGTAGGTAGCCGTTCTCTTCTCCAGGAGATCTTCCCAACCCAGAGATCAAACCCAGGTCTCACATTGCAGGCAGATTCTTTACCCACTGAGACACAAGGGAAGCCTCAAATGCATATAAGAACAGTAATAAATATAGGTCTTAAATTTTTAAAAAATATATAATTCAAAAGTGTGAACAAATTTGATATTATTTAATGCCAATTGAAGACTATTTTTAGATCTCTTTATGTCAGATGTCTCATGCTCAGTCTTTGGTCCTCTGTTTTTCTCTGTCTACTCTTACCCCCTTGTCTTAACCAATTTTAAGGTTGATGATCTCCAAAATATTATTACCTCCAAACTCCTAAACTCCAGATTCATAGCCTACTCTGCATCTTCACCTGGATGCCTCACAGACTTCTCAGATACACATACACAAAGCTTAATGCCTGTCTACCTTCCACATCCTACCAACAGCCTTTGTCACCTTAGCTGATGTCAATTCATCCTTCCTATTATTCAGGAAAGTCTTAGGGACACTCTTGAATTCCCATTCACATCTATCTTTAAAAGGATTAAGGATCCAAGCATGTATGACATCTACTGGTATCCTCTGAGCCACCATCATTCTTTATCAAGATCACTATAATAGCTTCTGCTCTTGGTGCCTTCTGGTGTATGTATTCTCAGTAAAGCCTAGCCCTGATATTTTAAAAACATAAATCGCGTCATGATACTTCTTAAAATTGAAATGTCTCCCAAGTCACTCAGAGTAATAAAATTCTGTAAATAATGAGTCAAAACCTAAATTTGTGTTGTCCAGTAGAGAAACCGCTAGTCATAGATGTCCACTCAACAACTGAAATATGGTTAGTATGAAATGAGATATTCTGTTAGTGTAAAACATATCATGAATTTCAAAGATTACATGTTGAAATGAAAACATTTTAGGTAAGTTGATTTATATTAGCTGCATTATTAAAGCTGAATTTACCTGTTTCTTTGTACCTTTATATTGTGGCTACATGGAAGTTAAAAATTACATTTATGGCTCTCATTGCATTTCTAATGGACAACTCTGTACTATATGATCTGTTCATATTCTTTTTCTGACTTCTCTTTCTAACTCTAACACCTTGCTCACTCTTTCCAGCTTTGTTGTTCTCTTTGTTGTTCTTTCAGTATGCTGAGCATGGTCCTACCTCAAGGTGATCAGTGCAATTTTAAGAGCCTGAGTTTCTCTCCTTGATATCTTCTTTGCTGATTTTCTCACTGCCGTCAGGTTTCTGCTCAAGTTTTACTATCTCAGTTGAGATCACCTCTGATTGACCTATTTAATAAGGCGACCCTCCCACTTTTACCCACTTTCATCTTTATTGTTTCTACAATACTTCTCACTCTCTAACATACTGTATACTTTAAACATATACCACATTTGATATTTATAGTCTTTCTCACCTTTTCCCAGAATATAAGCACTACAAGTACAACCATTTAATTTGCTCACTCCTGTGTCCCATGTAACAAGATCAGTACTGTTACTCAGTAAGAGAACAACAAATGTTTGTTAAACACCGTGTCTCGTCACTGGCCATACCTTCACCACGAGGTAGTCTGAGGAGTCAGAAGATACCTGTCTGTAGCCTGCAATCCTCTCTTCTAGATAGATCATGCTGCAAACCTCTGTGAACCCAGAATTTCATTCCTCAAAAGCCCACTCCACACCAAATATTTATTTGGGGTCAGTGATATCATCTTTCCCAGCTGTGTGCTGTCCACCAGACAACAGACTGTGCCACCAATGTGAGTACACCAAGGAAGGACGGCGTGGTCCAGGGGCAGACCTTTAATGGGGAGTATATAATTCCTGGACGTGTGGGCCAGAGTGTCCATTCACTTCTGTGCAAGGCCTCTCAGAATATGGATAGAACTAGGTGATGTAAGGGCTGAAGGGCATCTCTCTCTATATGACCATAATCCTGAGAAGTCCAAAAATTCTAACATTTCACTTGGCTTTCCAGGTTGTTATAAAGATATATCTGTCAAAATGGGAGATAGAACTCATTTTATTGAATAATAGTTGCTTGATTTATAAGTAAATAATAAGCCACACAATATGTAAGTCTTCATTTATATTCTTATTCCAGGCCCAAAGGATAAACACACCACCACCAATCACCATGACAAGTATAATGCTAACAGAGCGAAGGTGGTGACAAAGCGGCAAGAGACCCAAGAAACTACTCATGTCTGGCATCAAATCGGGAACTCTGAGCCACAGTAGGAATTCCTGAGACACTGAGCATTTTGGATTGAAGAGATGAATGGAAAAGAGGGGTTAAAGATCAGCAGTGGCATGCATTGTTTGCGTGCTATAGTGTGCTCTAACACTATACCTGTCTGACACAGAATAGCTGTAGAGCCCTATGAGTTCTCCAACCACTGTTAAAAATGACTGAGCTAATATTTGTTTGCATTCTTAAAAGAGAGATCACAAACTCTTTTTAACATCATTTTATCCAAAAGTAAAATTACTTCATTCAATATAAAAACAATTTATTTTTAGCTTGTATATAATAATTATCAAGTACTCTGGGTTACAATGATGCTGGCACTATGATAAAAGTTGGAATATAGGGTATAATCAATATTATTAATCCTTTGGCTAAAACGTGTTATAATATCCATCATTCTTCCTAACAAACTCATGATTAGCTCTAACTTCACCTAGGAAGTGGATCTTTTTTAATAAAAACTATAAAAATCTATTGGCTTATCATAAGATAGAAGGTCACAGGGACAGGATTATTAGAGAAAACACAGGTGAAGCACACTCAGGAAAAAGAAGAGGTTTATGAGCAAAGACACAACATCAGCAGAAATTCTGCAGTGTTTATTAGAGGGATAAACCCTTTGTAGCTATTAACTGAAAAAGATGTACCACTTGGCATGGGCTTTTTGGCCACACATTAGCAGAGGCTACAAATAACCTACAAATAATGAAGGCTCTAGTATAAAAAGTGTTATAGATATGGGCAAAGAACAACAGTGAACATATAAAGATCAACTAATTACAGAAGAGGTTGCTCCAAGTGCCTTTAGCCACTTGAGAAAGTAAGATATAACTAAGAACATCTTTGCATTCACATATTACTTAATGTATGCATGTGTATATCTTTGAATTAACTACACTGTAAAATGTATATACTTCTCATTCCAGAGGGTGCATTAAATTATTCTTAGAAACATTTTTATTATCTTCATGAAAAGTTAGGTTAAAAACAATAGTTACTCCTTTGACCAGATTCTGGGACTGGAGGGGTTTACTGATTTAATTGAGATTTTTGTGTCTAAAATGAATCTCTTTCAGTATGCATGCTGCTTATTTATTACACCCTGGTCTTCCAAAATAACACATGTAACTTAAATATTAGCTTAACAAATAATTATTCTGCTATGGGAATACTGGGGTATCGTGGTATGTTCATGTTGAGAAACCATATGTTCAAACCATTTTGAAGAAAGCCACCCATGACTAGGTGATATCTAATTTATTCATGACAAATTTTCTGATAATGATGGTAGAGATCCTCTTCACCTCATCCCAAACATCCCTTCTCCTTAGCCAACTAATTATATAAATATTAGAAGAAAGATTATAGAAAATCCCTCAGTCAAAAATTTATTGCTCTAGTCTTTTATATCCAGAGGGTCTCGTGGAACCAAGTAATTTTTAAAGAATTATAGGAGACAAATATAAAATGTTATATTTAAAAGCCACAAATATGGCTTGAATTTGTCCTAGCTTCTTTTTGTTTGTTTTGTTTTGTTTCTGTTTGTTTTCTGGAATTTATAGTCACCTAGAACAACTATGAGAATTATGGGACGGTACTTGTTTATAGAACTTTGTAGAGTCATCCTTTGAGGTGACGACTACTGTACTCGATGTTCCGTATAACTAACGCTTATTTTAATATTCTTCTCTGAATCATTACCGTTCCAACGAATTACGATTGTATCAAAACTCAATTATAACCGTCCAGTGATCCGTTACACCCACTTTTCAGTTCTCTATAGATTCACGGTAAATTCGAGTGTTACAGACTATTCCAGTTTATTAGTACAATCAATAGGTAACAAGGAGAGGAAAGTCGGTGATCTTACACTTGTCGTACCCGGAAAATGAAAGATTTTTGATAAATTTATTATTTCTGATAAAACTTTGTCTACCTGAATAGATTGTTGAAGGGGTCATAAATATATACACACATATATATATATATATATATTACACACACATACCACTGCAGATGGTGATTGCAGCCATGAAATTAAAAGATGCTTACTTCTTGGAAGAAAAGTTATGACCAACCTAGATAGCATGTTGAAAAGCAGAGATATTACTTTGCCAACTAAGGTCCATCTAGTCAAGCCTATGGTTTTTCCAGTGGTCATGTATGGGTGGGAGAGTTGGACTGTGAAAAAAGCTGAGCACCAAAGAATTGATGCTTTTGAACTGTGGTGTTGGAGAAGACTCTTGAGAGTCCCTTGGACTACAAGAAGATCCAACCAGTCCATTCTAAAGGAGATGAGCCCTGGGATTTCTTTGGAAGGAATGATGCTAAAGCTGAAACTCCAGTACTTTGGCCACCTCATGTGAAGAGTTGACTCATTGGAAAAGACTGTGATGCTGGGAGGGATTGGGGGCAAGAGGAGAAGGGAACGACAGAGGATGAGATGGCTGGATGGCATCACTGACTCAATGGACGTGAGTCTGAGTGAACTCTGGGAGTTGGTGATGGACAGGGAGGCCTGGCGTGCTGCGGTTCATGGGGTCGCAAAGAGTAGGACACAACTGAGCGACTGAACTGAACTGAACACATACACATATATATATATATACATATCTTATATATGGACATATATATCTTACCTCTTCAACTTCTGATTTATTCCTAAATTACAGAATTGGTTCCTTATATTGTTTCTGTGTATGTTATGGCCATTAGTATAGACCCTGGCACTGAACAGATGACTGTTGAATTAAAAAGTAGAATTCAATGCTTAAAGTCTTTTTAGGTATTATTTTTCACTGAAAATGATTCAATTAATTTTCTGATAATTTAAAAAAAACATTATTTGAACAACACCATCATGACTGTGTCCAAGGACCACAACTGTAAATAGAAATCATTAGAATGCATCAGAAAAGAGAAAACTCAGGCTCTGGTTCTGGTTCAGTTATGTTTAGTCATAGGAAACTGCCTATTTTGTCAACTGAAGACTGAATGCCTACCAATATTCACCCACACAAAACCCTCTCCTTGTGGTGTAAGCTGCTGCGGAATAAAACTGATTTTCATTGTCAGTGTATGCTTCCACAGAGACTTTGTTCGAGTGAATATTACTGACAATCATTAAATCCTTAAGTGCTTCAAAACACATCTAATCCAAGGAACAATTTGATGTCCATGCCACTGGACGATGGAAATAAAAAGAAATGGAAAAATGAAAGAAATTTGACCAACTTTTCATCCCATATTAGCAGTAAACCTAGGGGGAAATAATGAATGGTTTGTTCTGAAGGACATAAATTTATAACCATTTTCTCTTACATAATACTTAAAGAAAAAAAATGTGAAAACTGCAGTTATACACTTTCCAGGATTTGGTTGCCATTCAACCAAAAATTAGAAGAGATTGCACTGATTCACTGGGCTTTCCATTTACCTTCAGATGATTCCAGAAAAATCAATCTTTATTGTTTCTAAATCTCTATTGCATTTCACATTTCCTATAACCACTGTTCCTTTTTTTATTTGAAACAATCCCCTTATTCTTTAATTATAGTTGATTTTCTCTAATTTGGTACTTAGTGAGAATAGTGAATAGTTCCTTAAATTTTCATTTACCTTAAAATTCAGGTGATTGCAGTACCTCAAAACTTCTGAATATTTAATCAGGGGTTAGGGACAATTTTGCACACATTAAAAATAATAATACATTCTTGGCTAAATGCATAAAATGTTGTTTTCTAGATTTTTTTTCTACTCAAATTATATAGCAAATCCTTGTTATTTTTCTTTAATATAAGCATCTTTGAAAATACACTTTTCTTGTTAAGACTTTCTGTAGCAAGCCAAAATAGTTCTGAATTCTTAACTTCTACTCTAGTGTCTCTAATGTACTCACATCCAATTAGATATCATACACAAGTATTTCAACCCGACATTTTAATATTATTTTATAAGTATTTAAAATATACAAAACTATTGAGATTTATTGTTCCTGGACCAAGGTGTGGACTGGGAACATCCTGAGTTTACTCCCTTTTGTGGACCCACTGAAACTACAACTATATACACAACAATTATCTCTCAAAACTACCTGAAGGCTAGCAGAACAGGTCTTCCACAACTAAGGATACAGAGAAAAGGACATATTGAGATAGGTAGGTCGGGCAGATGTGGTCTGATCAGAACTCTCACTCTTGGTGTGGCCATGCATGCGTGCATGCAAGCTAAGTCACCTCAGTCATGTCTGACTCTGTGTGACCCTATGGACTGCAGCCCACCAGGCTCCTCCATTCACAGGATTCTCCAGGCAAGAATACTGGAGTGGGCTGCCATTCCCTTCTCCAGTGGCCATGCATAAGTAGTGGTATATCACAACCATGAAGGTTGCCCCTGAGAAGCAAGGGATCTGATCCCCACATAAAGCTTTCTAGGCTGGGCTTGCACTGAGAAGATAAAACTCCGTAACACTGACTTTAAAAATCAGCAGAGCTTACATCTGGAAGAGCAGGAGGACTATGGGGAACCAAGATTCAACTCTTGAAGGGATTGCACATAAACATCATAGCAAACCAAAACCAAAATCCTACACTACATACACAAAACATAAATTTTTAAAAAACGCAAATATACCACTAAAGAAAATCATCAAACTGCAAGGGAATAGGATAAGAGAAAGATAAAGGAACAGAGAAGAAGTATAGAATCAATCAGAAAACAACCAAATGGCAAAAAGCATACCTGTCAAAAATTATGTTAAATGTAAATAGACTAAATGCCCCCAGTCAAAAGACATAAGGTGGCTGAATGGAGGGGAAAAAAGAAAAAAAAAAAGACTAATCAACAATTCCAACCCCACAAAGGAAATGCTCATATATGAGCAACTTATACAAAACTCATTTCAGACCTAAATATATATATATATATATATATATATACACACACTCACACACACACACAGAGTAAAAGTGAAAACATAGACAAAAGATATCTCATGCAAAAGGAATAAAAAAGAGAGCTAGAATAACAATATTTATATTAGAAAAAATACAACTTAAAACAAAGACTCTAACAAGAGACAAATAGGGACATTACATAATGATAAGGGTTTAATCTAACAAGAAGTGTAACACTTGTAAATATTTATACACCCAAACCAGAACCTAAATAAAGAAAATATAAAGGCATGAATAGAGATTTTATAGTATTTATAATAAAATAATAGTAGGGCTGACCTACATCAATGGATAGATTATCCAGACCAAAAAGCAATAAGGTAACATTGGACTTAATGACACACTCTATCATAAAAAGTTAATAGATATAGAACATTCCACCCTAAAATAGCAGAAAAAACATTACTTTCCATTGAACAAGAAACCTTGTCCAGCACAAATCACATGTTAGGCAACTAAGCAATCTGCTTTAAATATAAGATTGAAATCATATCAAGTATCTTTTCAACCACAAAAGTGTGAAACTAGAAAGCAATTGCAAGAGGGAAAAAAAAAAACACACACACAATGGCTAAGCAACATACTATTAAATAACCAGTGAGTCTATGAGGAAATCAAAGAGGAAACTTAAAAAAAAAAATGTTGAGACAAATGAAAGTGGACACAACATTCCAATATCTACAGAACACAACAAAATTAGCTGTGAGAAAAAAGTTTATAACAAAGCAGGTCTTCCTCAAGAAACATGAATTATCTCAAATTAAGAATCTAACATATCTAAAGTAAAAGAAAAAGAATAAGCAAAGCCAAAAATAGTAGAAGGAAGGATATAATAAAGATTAGAGCTGAAAAAATTGAAAGAGATTTTTAAAACTTATAGAAAAATCAATAAAATTCAGAGGAGGTGGTCTTCCATGGTAGCTCAACTGGTAAAGAATCCACCTGCAATGCAGGAGACCCCAGTTCAATTTCTGGGTCAGGAAGATCTGCAGAAAAGGGATAGGCTATTCACTCCAGTATTATTGGGCTTCCCCGGTGGCTAAGTTGGTAAAGAATCCACCTGCAATGTGGGAGCCCTGGGTTTGATCCCTGGACTGGGAAGATCCCCTGGAGAAGGGAATGGCTACTCTCTCCAGTATTCTGACCTGGAGAATTCCTTGGGCCACAAAGAGGTGGACATGACTGAGCGACTTCCACTATTGGTAAAAATAAAAGTGATGAAACTTTGGCAAGCTTCATAAGGAAAAAAAAAGAGCTCAACTAATAAAATCAGAAATGAAAAACAGAAAATTACAAACAACATCACAGAAATATAAAGGATGATGTTAGATTACTATCAATAATTAAAAGTTAACAAACTGGACAACCTAGAAGAAAATAAAAATTCCTAGAAATAGATAATCTAAGGCTAAATTCTGCAGAAATAGAAAGTCTTAACAGAATGATCACTAGTAATGAGATTGAATCAGTAATCAAAAACTTCTAATAAATTATAGGAACCAAATGCTTCATGAGAGAATTCCACCAAACAATTATAGAACAGTCAATACCTATCCTTCCCAAACATTTCAAAAAACATAAGAGATAAACACTTTCAAATGCCTTCCATTACTCCAATAGAAAGAGCAAAGACACTACAAAAAATAAAATTACAGGTAAATATCTCTAGTGAATAAAGACAAACAGTTTTTCAACAATATATTGAAAAACCAAATCCAATAGTGCATAAAAAGGATCACACATTTATTTCAGGGAGGCGAGGATGATTTAATACTGCAACTCAATCAATATGGCACATCACATTAACAAAAGGAAGGAAGAAAAAAAAGTTACATCATCATCTCAATAGACACTGAAAAAGCATTTGACAGGATTCAACACTCATTCATGATAAGAACTCTCATTAATGTTAGTACAGAGGAAACATAATAAAAGCCATTTGAGAAAACTCACAACTAACATCATACTCAACAGGGAAAAGTGAAAGTTTCTCCTCTAAAATCAGGAAAAAGACAAAGACTATTATTCTCACCACTCCTATTTAACACAGTATTGGAAGTATACTAGCCACAGAAATTGGAAGTAAAAGGCATCCAAATTGAGAGAAGAAAAGTAAGAAGTAAAACTGGCATTTGCAACTGTTATTTGCAGATGGCATGTTATTATATTTAGAAAATCTTAAAGTCTCAACACCCCCCCCAAAAAAAAACTATTAGAATTAATAAACAAAATCAGTTACGTTTTGGGATACAAAATTAATATACAGAAATTTGAACTATGAGAAAGAGGAAACAAGAAAACAATCATATTTACAATTTCATCAAAAAGAGAAGAATTTCTAGAAACAGACTTAACAGGAGAGGGAAAAAACATATAATGTGAAAACTCTAAGACACTGATGAAGGGAGTTGAAGATTATACTAAGAAATAGAAGATGTCAGTCCTGTTGAACTCTTTGTGACCCCATGAACTGTAGCCCACCAGGTTCCTCCATCCATGGGATATTTTTTGCAGCAAGAATACTACAGTGGGTTGCCATTTTCCCCTCAGGGGATCTTCCAAACCCAAGGATTAAACTCACATCTCCTGCATCTCCTGAATTACAGGTGAATTCCTTATAGCTGAGCCACTGAGGAGGTCCTCATGTACTGGAAGAATTCTGAATTTCCATACTACACAAAAGGAGACAAGACCATACAATGGAGAAAAGATAATCTCTTCAGTAACTGGTGGTGGTAAATATAGGACCAGAAACCATAAAATTCCTATAGGAAATTATAGGCAGAATATAAATCTTTGACATAAATCATAGCAATAATTTGTTTGAGTATGGTGCCTAAGGCAAAGTGAACCAAAGCAAAAATGAACAAATTGGACCTAACTACACTTAAAAGAGATTGAAAATAAAAATAAAACTTAAACAAAAAGACAACTTACTTAATTAAAGAAAATATTTGCAAATTATATGACTGATAAGAATTTAATATTCATAATATTAAAGAGCTCATGCAGCTCAATAACTAATAAACAACTCAATTTAAAAAATACAGTAGAAGACCTGAATAGGCATTTTTCCAAAGAAGGTATAAAGATGGCCAACAGGCACATAAAGAGATGCTCAACATTGCTAATCAACAGAGAAATGCAAATCAAAGTCACAATGAGATATTATTTCACACTTGTCAGAATGACTATCATCAAAAAGTCTACCAATAACACATGTTTGTGAAGATGTGGAGAAAAAGGAACTCACATACATTGCTGAAAGGTGTGTCAATTTGAGGGACCACTATGGAAAACACTAAGGAGGTTCCTCAAAAAAGTAAAAATATAACTACCATATGATCAAGGATTTCAACTCCCGGGTATATATCTGAAGAAAACACAAACACTATTTTGAAAAGATACATGCACCCCAATGTCCATAAAAGTATGAGTTACAGTCACCAAGGCATGGAAGAGTGTCTAGTGTCCATCAACAGATAAATGGAGAAAGAATGTGTGGTATATGTACACACATGTATGTATATATATGTGTACCTATATACATCTGCACACACACATACACATATACACACACACATACATATACACAAAGGAATATTACTCAGCCACAAAAAAGAATGAAATTTGGTATTTCCAAAGACATGGATGGACCTAGAAGGTGTTATGCTAAGCAAAATAAGTTAGATAAAACAAATACTATACGTTACAATTTATATATGGAATCTAAAACATAAACACATTAACATATGATAACAGAAACAGACTCACAGACTTAGAAAATAAACTAGAGGGGAGTGGGGAAGTAAGAGGGGAAAGATAGGAATAGGAGTTTGAGAGTCACAAACTACTATGTATAAATAAATGTTACAAGAACACAGCATCAAGTATATAGCCCATATTTTATAGTAATTTTAAATGGAGCATAATGTACTAAAAATATTGCTATTATGTCACAAGCCTGAAACTAATATAATATTATTAAATCAAATATACTTCAGTTAAAAATACTGATTGTCAGTACTTTTATACATCTGAGACTACACATGAATCAAAGCACTGCAGTATTTATTTTTATTTATATGTGATGCATATTATTCTCCATAGAGAACAAATTGGTTAGGACAATACAGCCCAGTGTTTTAATTTAGGTGCTGCAGTTTAATTTGACTCTTGTCTCCATTAGTTATTGACCTTGCACAACTTATCTAATTTCTCTTCTGAAATACAGGACAAATTTCTGCTAAATGCTCAAAAGCTGAAGATCTTCAAAAGATGATCAATGTCTTCAACATATTATTTTTAGTTGTTATAAAAAAGTTATAAATATTTTGTGTAGTTTAGGAATGCAAGCAAATGATACTCAAGGAAATACACATCTGATGTTATAGTTGATAATTTAAAAGTGGTGCTGTACAGTACATAAAGTTGTAGACTTCTGTCAGACTGCCTGTTATGGTCTGAATGATGTCTCCTTTAGCCTGTATGTTGAAATCTTAACTCCTCATATATTAGAATGTGACTGTATTTGAAGTCTGGTCTTTAAAAAGTTAATCAAATTAAAATGAGATCATTAGGAAGGCCATAATAAAATGACTGATAGCTCCCTGGTGACTCAAATTGCAAAGAATTTGCCTGCAATGTGAGAGACTTGATCCCTGGGTTGGGAAGATTCCCTGGAGAAGGGAGGAATTTCTCTATTTCTACAGGAATAACTATGTATTACCAAAGTTTAGATGAGAGAATTACTTGATACCATTTCAATCCACAATTGAGTTACAATATAGCTTCACATTTGAGGTCTTTTATAAATACGAATTTTCCACTCTCAAAATGTAAAGGAGGAATATGTGCCCTCATGAAATGACTAGGATAATAGCTGCCCCTCCTACAAAGCATCTGGGAAATCGCCTTTGAGGATTCAGAAGTTAGAGGTGACTGCTTTTGTGACTGGTCTGTTGTTATTTTTAAATGAAAAGGGTGAGCAGTTGCAGAAATAGTACAGCCAAAGTACCAGGCTTGAATTTGACAAGTCTGCCAAGATACACTTTAATATCCATGTAAATATTTGCCTGTAAAAACGGAAAACAAAAGGCTAAATTAATTCATAAAGAATAAATACTTTCTTGAGTCATCTTTGCTGGTGACAACAAAGTCTTATGTTACTTATAATGTTCTTAACATTCACTTCAAACAAACACAGCTTACTATGTACCTATAGCCATCTGTAGGTAACTGTACCTACACAGAGATGATACGAATTGAGATCAGGATCTTGAAAATAGGCACTAAAATGTTTTTCATAGTTAGCATCCTTATCCAAGTCAAAACTTTCTAAGTGGATATTAACTATTTCTAATAACTATATTAACTCATATTTACTTAGAGTTTTCTGTGTGTGAAATTTTTATAGGTCTTATATCATATCCTAGACACATCAACTATTAAGTGCTATTCTCCATTTCATAGATGAAGAAACTAAAGTTAACTAATATACCCAAAGTAACATAGACAAAAAAAGTGAACGAAGAAATAAAAAACAAAGATTTCTCTTATCTCAGAGCTCTAAAATTCCAATCATTTCAGAAAATTTCTCCCTTCCATTTCTGAGAAAGAATTTACATTTTTCTTTTGACACAATTTCTAATCAAGAGATATACTTTTTTATATGTCTGTGTATGTGTGTTTTCAGCAGCCTCAAATAAACAATTTCACTTTTAAATATTCCCCACCTTTTTTTTTTCCCCTTTACTGAAATTTTACAGTGAAGAAATAACTAATGTCCTCTAAGATAGCACATATATTACTTACGAGGTACAAAGTATATTGATTTCAAAGTATTTTTTAGCTACCACATGTTTTGTCTATTTTGACTTCATTCATTCAAAAAAGTGTATTTATAGTTTATTAGGAGCTATGCTGTGTTTGGAGGTTAAGTACATAGGAACCTAGGATCTAGTTTCGGGTTTTCAAATACTTTCCTGAAAATCTCTTTGAAATACACATTCTTTTCAAATTTCTTGGACAAATTTCATATTCTGAATGTGAAGCAAAAAGTTTATAAAATAACTTGAAACATCTAATTATACCAGATAGAAAGGATATTAGCACAAATCACTATTGCCATGTCAAAAGGGTTCAAGAAGCAATTGGAAGAGACCCTACTCAGCTACTCACTGGGAAATCTGAATTTCAAAAATGATTAATAATAACAAATGATTGAGTTCAATGAATACATTTAAATTTATGAAATCAAAATGATATTGAATAAAATGAATTAGTTACCTTTGGAAAGTAATATAGAACTAATTAATTTTCTTAAAATAATAGCACATAAAAGCAAATAATCAAGCATTCATTGCTTTTTCTATACAAGTTATAACACTGAGTAACTGAATACTAGATCAAAGGCACGCATTTGTAAACTATTCCAACTAATAAAGAAGAAAAAAGTTTAAATGAGTATTAATATTGGTTTATTAATTGTAACAAATACAGCATACTTATATAAGATGTTAACGATAGAGGAAACTGAGTGTGATCTACATGGAAACTCGAGTCTTTCTTTACAACTTTTTTACAAACCTAAAACTCCTAAAAATAAATTTTATTTTAAAAATTAGAGAAGTGTCAATCTGAATTTTTTATAATTAATCGTTCTAGGTATATAGTACTTAGACTGGTCATTGGTCTAGGTACTGGTCATTGCAAATGTTATCACAGTGATGGAGGAAATTAGTAGGAGGTTTCCTACTAATCCAAGGAAACCAAGGATTCTCCATGGTTCTTCTGCATAGCTTGTGTCAGCTTTTGTTCCAGATTAACTTTTCAAGGATGTGTGTAGCAAA
Organism: Cephalophus harveyi; assembly: GCA_006410635.1. Taxonomy (NCBI): domain Eukaryota; kingdom Metazoa; phylum Chordata; class Mammalia; order Artiodactyla; family Bovidae; genus Cephalophus; species Cephalophus harveyi. Next base: position 283,388 of record SJYT01051070.1, on the reverse strand, counting down.
CAGGATTGGAATAGTTTTCCCCTCCAGGGCAGAGGGCAAATTTGCTAGCAGTCCTCTTTTGAAGAGTGACATTTCCTAAGCTCAGAGTTCCATTGTGACACAAGTCCATTTTGTGTTCACTTCCCTGTCACCCTCATGGGAACTGCCCCAGGAGAGAGGGGAAACAATGTCAACATGAAGTGATGCTGACTGCTCTGCCATGGAGTCTCAACTCCTCCACCAATACAAGTGCCAGGCTAACCTGTTAGTTTGCAAGCAGGCAAAAACTTCAAAACTTTGACAGTTCTCACAAGCAGTCATTATGCACCTCTGGCTGAACACATCACCACCTATGGTTTCGCCAAAGGAATTAAATATGAATATGATGAAGTCTCAGAATCGGCTGCCAATTTGGAAGACTCAGAGAGGGCAGAAGAACATGCTGAACTCTACCATGAAAAAACAAGCAACCACCCAGACAACAAACAAAAACGGTGATTCTGGAAAACTCAACAAAAAAAGTCTTCCATTATTATAAATCTTGAAAAAAAAAACAAAAAACAACTTTACAAAATCCAACAATACTGTCTTGGGATGCATACATCACAAGAAAGTAACTTTATATAAATAAGGCTGGTGGTTACTTTTGTAGAGAAATGGGTTTGAGACTAGGATGAGGCACATGGTTGAGTTTCTGGGGATGGTTAGCAAAATACCGTTTCTTGATGTAGACTAATATTTATGAGAGTGTATGCCTTTATAAACTCCTTAGTTTTTGCTTTGTGGCATTTTCAGTATTTGTGTTGCATTTGTAGCATAAAGGTTATAAAAATAAGTGATTACTTGGGAAACACAAGGGAGCACATAGAAGTGTCTCTATATCTCCATATTTTATCTACTTGATACCTGAAATTTGGGAATCAATTTCAAATTGCATGATATCTCTTGTTATCAAAGCCTCTATCTTCAGACTCAAGAACTGAATATGTTAGTAAGGTATGTTTGTACAATCTAGGAAGAAAAATAGTATGTCTTATGGCAAAGTGCCTTGAGAGAATCTGGTGTGTACACAAGTCTCAAAGTCCCAAACTGAAAATGAGGCCAGGAAGACCAGGAGATCCAATTGGAAAAGAAAGTAATGTAGAAATTCAAATTTTTTATCTTTCAAGCAATGGGGATTTAATGGCACTGTATACAGGGAAATTAAGTTCTGATTTGTTTTGTAGAATTATCAGCCTGGCTGCAATGTAAAAGTAGGGCAGGATGATGAAAGACTGGTGGAGAAAGAAAAGTAAGAAAATTCTCGCCAAGCAAAAGATGAAGGTGGTAGTGAATAGAAAGTACACTGGGATGAGATTCCAGCCATTTATCTGAGATGGAATAACAAGTATTTTAGTGACCTACTGGATATGGGAATGAAAGAAAAAAACAAAACAGGAAATCATTGGCAGTTTGTTTAGCTTGGGAGAGTAAATAGATGGTGCTATTGTTAACTAGGGTAAAGAACAAGTTTGTTAAGTGACTTTCCCCAAATATTATATGAACATTTGCTTTTCTGAAGCTAAATTAACATATTCCTATTTGAGATTATTTCAAATATTATCATCTGCATATCTGTTAAATCTGATATATGCTTCTGTGTTTTTATTTTTAACTTAAAACTAATTGTTAGCAGCTGTGACTTAATATATATTTATGGTATAAGTTTAAACAGCCCAGAACACAGATATCAAGCAGTGGTTCTCAGTCAGATGTGTTTCACTCTCCTTGGGACCTCTGGCAATGTCTGAGCCTCCCAGGTGACTCAGTGGTAAAGAATCTGCCTGCCAATGCAGGAGATGTGAGTTTGATCCCTGCACTGGGAAAATCTCCTGGAGAAGGAAATGGGAACCTATTCCAGGATTCTTGCCTGGAAAATCCCATGGACAGAGAAGCGGGGTGGGCTACAGTTCATGGGGTCACAAAAGAGTTGGACACAACTGAGCAACTAAACAACAGGAACAGGAATGGAGACATCTATAGTTGTCTCACCTGGGGTAGGCTGGAAAGATCTGGGATGCCAATAAACATCATACATGCACATGACAGCCCTTGCCCACCCCCAACAGAGAATCTTCAGATCCAAACTCTCAACAGTGCCAAGACTGAAAAACCCTGCTATAGATTTATCGAGAGGCAACTGTTTAATTTTATTGCTTGTCAGTTTTCTATAAGTAGTGAAAATTAATAGTATCCACTAAGGTAATGCTAACAATCCATAAAACATATATACATTATGAAGAGGATTTACATGGATATTACTACAATGTCTATTTTCTTAACCTAAAGTTATCATTATACATATCCATAAAAATAAGCAGGTAGAAAAAAATAGATATAAAATAGCAATATAGATTGACAGAGAAGGCTGCATGGATAATGGATGGACAGATAAATAAATATCTATTCATATAGGTAAATTATACAAAAACAAGCACTTTTCTTTCTTCTTTTCACACTTCATAACCTAATTTTGCAGTAGCAGAACTTTTTGTATTGATTTTTTTTTTCATTCACTTTAAATAGCTGGCCTAATGCAACTGAAGGACATTAAGGCTAAGATATTATATTTAGAAACAAATTTATAAATAAAGTCAGGTATTTTCTTCAGTTCAGTTCAGTTCAGTTCAGTCGCTCAGTCGTGTCCGACTCTTTGCGACCCCATGAATCGCAGCACGCCAGGCCTCCCTGTTCATCACCATCTCTCGGAGTTCACTCAGACTCACATCCATCGAGTCAGTGATGCCATCCAGCCATCTCATCCTCGGTCGTCCCCTTCTCCTCCTGCCCCCAATCCCTCCCAGCATCAGAGTCTTTTCCAATGAGTCAACTCTTCGCATGAGGTGGCCAAAGTACTGGAGTTTCTACTGACATATAGCACTCTACATTTACCCTGACCCCGTTAGTTGCTCAGTCATGTCCAACTCTTTGCAAGCTCATTTAAGGACAGCATAATGGCTGACATATATACCATAAAATGATTAACATAATAAGTTTAGCTAATATCCATTATCTTATGTAGATTTAAAAAAAAAGAAAGATAGTTTTTCCTTTTGGTGAGGAATTTTAGAGATGTGTATAAGAGACAAGTTTATTGTGATCCACACAGTCAAAGGCTTTGGCATAGTCAATAAAGCAGAAGTAGATGTTTTTCTGGAACTCTCTTGCTTTTTCCATGATCCAGCGGATGTTGGCAATTTGATCTCTGGTTCCTCTGCCTTTTCTAAAGCCAGCTTGAACATCAGGGAGTTCACGGTTCACGTATTGCTGAAGCCTGGCTTGCAGGATTTTGAGCATTACTTTACTAGCATGTGAGATGAGTGCAATTGTGCGGTAATTGGAGCATTCTTTTGCATTGCCTTTCTTTGGAATTGGAATGAATACTGACCTTTTCCAGTCCTGTGGCCACCGCCGAGTTTTCCAAATTTTCTTAATAGATATTTTCTTAACAGATAAAATTTCCCTTTCTTTCAGGGAAGGTAATTTTTGCTAAAAGATTATATTTTTTAGCTTGGTCTCCAAGCTATACTTAGTAACCTCAGTTGCTCAGTAACTCAATAACTATGCTTGGTAACTAGGGATATGATATGCTCATTAATGCCAGAGATGTTGATATCTTTCTCATCTCCTAGAGAATGAAGAAGAGTACTCACTCCTCATTTGTATCACTTTCTTCATTGTCTACATCTACATTATCACAGCACTAATGCTTCATATGCACATTACAACTTATAAAGTTCTTCAACATAAATATCACATTGAGCCTTCAATTGGCAACTTATAAAACAATTCACTAAGTTTCAAAAGATTTTATTATAATTATGTTAAACTCCAAAATGTGCTAAGTATTTAAGTTCATGAACTACAGGAATCTTAGAAAGGAACTGATATTAATACAATTACATCATAGGTGACATTTAACATTCTTAAATGACAACACTGGAAAATATTTCACCTCCTTACCCTAAAACTTGTTCTTTTAATCCCATACTAATTTCCTAAGCAGGCCTCAATCCTAAATATCTGATGAAATCTCTACTAGCTGACACATGGATATAAAACTCATAAAATATTCATGCTAAGGTCTGTTTTCCTGACACAGTTACCTCAAATCCCTTGTAGAAAGTGGCAGTGTATGAAAAGATAGATAAAACAAATTAGGTCATGGGGATTAAGTTTCTGTAGAAGGACATTTTCCTATTGCTCAAAATGACTTCTTCTGCTGTATTTCACAACAATACTATGATTACCATTACCACCACTCTTAACAATTGATTACTTTTATGAGCATCTTTGGCATTGTGCTTGAAGATTTAATTATTATTATCCCCAACTTACCTTTTTAAAAGGCATGTCTAGTTTGATTTGTTCAATTATACCAAAATTTCTCCACATAATCTGTCAGCAATACTGAACCAACACAAGGCCAGTGCTGATTACCTAATTTTCATAAGTAATTGTTCCTGCATTACCACAAAATAATTTATTGACATTGACATGCCATAAAAAGTGAGAAGACAATAGGGACAGCGTATGAAACCATTTTTTTGCATCACAGGCCCTACTGCAAATATAGTTATGTATTCTGACACTAGACCAATATTCTCAATATTTTACCAAAAAATCTGCTAAAGATATTATTATTTCTACAAAATTATATCAGTTCTAAAAAGTAAATATTAAAGTAAATATCTTATTTGAAAAAAAGAAAAAGAATAATAGTTTACATTTATAATAATTTTAATGACTCATACATAAATGATCAATATATTTTACATAAGGTGTTAAATATCAATGTGTATTTATTTTTAAGTCTACTCATTTATAAGTTTTATATTAAAATTCTGAAAATTCTTCTTATAAAACCAATACCCTCTATTTCTCTCTAAGGGCATTATAGGCTTCAGAACACATTTTGCTCAACTTCATCTGAATTTTATCACATCATTATAGAAAAAGAGAAAATGAGTGCTCATGGAGATAAAGTGAATTTTAGGGTCATTAGTATTTAACTTTTATAACATTTTATTTGGCTCTCAAACCAGGTCATGAGCATGTTATTTATTTTTATTTTTTTAACAGCAATCTCCTGTACAGTACTTAGCAGTATACTTTATACATAAAATGGTAATTATTCAATATTTATTTCACTGAGTTTAATGGGCTTAAGCTTCAATTATAACCCTTAAATTCTGACACTTGGGGTTTCAAAAATGCCTGAATGGCTCCTTTGAATACATTCTAAACTCATAGAAAGACCATTGTTCAAAATCTTAACTTTGTTGAATTTGTTCAAAATAAACCACCAATTTATTCATTCCTTATTCCTTCATTCAGTAAGTATATAATGAATACTTGCCAAAAGCCAGGTCTAGGCTTTGTTTGGGATTATCTATATGAGCCAAACCAAAAATCTTCTCTTTAAAATTTGGCATGCATCAGGGAATTGCAATGAGTACATAAGTAGCTGCTCTTAAGGTAGAAAGTGTTATAGTGATAGTGATAGAAAGCGGTAACGAATTCTGAGAATTTTGAGGTGACATATATTAGCAAACTATGATATAATTCAGAGTAAAAAGTATTATTCCCATTGTCCAGTCTTTTAATTATCATTTATAACCCTGAATGTTCATTGGAAGAACTGATGCTAAATATGAAGCTCCAACACTGTGGCCACTTAATGCAAATAACTGACACATTGGAAAAGACCCTGATGCTGGGAAAAATTGAGGGCAGGATGAGAAGGGGCAACAGAGGATGAGATGGTTGGACAGCGTCACTGACTCAATGGACATGAGTTTGAGCAAACTCCTTGAGATAGTGAAGGACATGGAAGCCTGGCATGCTTCCATCCATGGGGTCAAAAAGAGTCAGACATGACTTAGTCATTGAACAACAACAATAACAAAACACAACAAAACAAACAAACAACAACAACAAAAACCACATGACAGATAAAATGGAAAAGCACCAATGAAATAGCAAAATCTTAAAAATGTATGAGCATGGCCCTACAAATGATGGGATGATGGCCTAATTAGTTTTACTACCAAACCAACAGAGAAAAACCTTATTAAGGATCAAAAGTAGATTTCACTGATAAAAAGAAATAAAGGGAATATATTCTGAAGAAAACAACCAGACAATGCAATAAAGCAAAGAGTCAAAAGGAATCCAAACTAGCATTATCTAAAATTCAGTTATATATTTTTTTCACATGGAATTAGATTATCTTTATCTTGGTAATTTACTCAGTCAAAATTCTGCAGATAGCATTTAGCATTTTATATCCTTGATTCAATGATATGCTAAGGTTACTGAATTATTTAGACTATTAATACATTTTTTCCTTAAAAAAATTTTTTTTTCTGTAGTGACCCTAACTACATAAAAAAAGTTAGAGCTTGATAACCCATCAAATAAATTGTATTGTAACTGCATTTAGGCTAATTAACTATGACATTAAACTACTGTATTTACACATTTTAAAATTCTTACAATCTATAAGGAATATGCACATATACTTACATATTAAAATAATGTAATATAAAAGTCACATCTTAATTTCTTTTTTTTTTACTTCTAGTAATCATTAATGTTTGCCTTGCTGCTACTGCTGTGGCTAAGTTGCCTCAGTGGTGTCCAACTCTGTGCGACCCCATAGACGGCAGCCCACCAGGCTTCCCCGTCCCTGGGATTCTCCAGGCAAGGACACTGGAGTGGGTTGCCATTTCCTTCTTTGCCTTATTGGCTATTTATTTATTTTTTAATTAATTTATTTTACTGAAGGATGATTCAGTTCAGTTCAGTTCAGTCGCTCGGTCGTGTCCGACTCTTTGCGACCCCATGAATCGCAGCACGCCAGGCCTCCCTGTTCATCACCGATTGCCTTATAGAATTTTGTTATTTTCTGTCAAATCTCAAAATGAATCAGCCATCAGTTCAGTTCAGTTGCTCAGTCGTGTCCGACTCTTTGTGACCCCATGAATTGCAGCATGCCAGGCCTCCCTGTCCATCACCAACTCCCGGAGTTCACTCAGACTCACGTCCATCAAGTCCGTGATACCATCCAGCCATCCCATCCTCTGTCGTCCCCTTCTCCTCCTGCCCCCAATCCCTCCCAGCATCAGAGTCTTTTCCAATGAGTCAACTCTTCGCATGAGGTGGCCAAAGTACTGGAGTTTCAGCTGATGATCCAGCGGATGTTGGCAATTTGATCTCTGCTTCCTCTGCCTTTTCTAAAACCAGCTTGAACATCAGGGAGTTCACGGTTCACGTATTGTTGAAGCCTGGCTTGGAGAATTTTGAGCATTACTTTACTAGCGTGTGAGATGAGCATAATTGTGTGGTAGTTTGAGCATTCTTTGGCATTGCCTTTCTTTGGGATTAGAATGAAAACTGACCTTTTCCAGTCCTGTGTCCATAAGCAAAATGAAAACAGTCTAACCAAAATAAAGTACAGTAGATTGACCCAGTGAACAAAGGAAATCAAAAATTATATCTACTAGTTAGGAACAAAACTTACTAAAGCCACAAACGAAAATAAAACTAGAGCAAGGTGCCATTTGGGGAATAAGGCAATGAAAATAAAAGTAATAAATATGTTGAGAGGAAAGGAAAGAAAGAGAAGAAAGAATAGATATGCATAGTTAAATAGAGATAGATAAAGAAAACTTATATACATTGAAGATTAACAGCAAGGGGAAAAGAATAGTAGGAAAAGCAAACAAAGGAATAAGTTTAGAAAAAATAATAATAGTTTTAAAAAATTAAAATGAAAATTTGAAAAAGAGAAAAGGAAAAAAGGAAAACTCCACAGAACTACCAAAGCCCAACACAGAGGCAGAAGTTTATAACAACAATAAAAAATGTGACTGAAAGAAAAAAAATATCTCAAAAGATAATCAGATTTCATAGTGCCAACAAAGTCGACAGCTACAACAGAGGGGGCCAAAAAGGAAAAGAAAAAAAAATCCCAAAGATTCTACATAACAAGTCAAAACATAAGAATAATAAGTGTTTATCTTGAGTGTCTGCTGTCAGAGTCCTTTCCCTCTCTGGGAGTCACAGTCCCCCTCACCTCCCTAGGATGCCCTCCAACACTGTGCTGGTCTCTGGACCTGTTATAGGGGCAGCTCAGATTCTAATCTGGTCGTACTCCTGTGTGTCTTGTCTCCAATGTCCACAGATATCAGAACTAGTGTGTTTTCTTTTGTGGGAGCTCTCAATGTCCTTTTATATATTCCACAGACACAGAGTCTGCCTAGTTGATCGTGTGGGTTTAATCTGCAGCTTGTACAGCTGGTGGGAGGGTTTTGGGTCTTTTTCCTTACCACACGGCCCCTGAGTTTCAACTGTGGTTTTATTTCCACCTCTGCATGTGGTCATCCACTGGGGCTTGCTCCTGTGGCTGCCTTGAGGACTTGGGTTTGCCCCTGTGAGGGCCAGATGGGGAGGTGGTGCAGCTGCTTGGGTCGCAGGGGATGTGGCAGCAGCAGGTACTCAGGGGAGTTGGCGGCTAGGGCAGCAGGAAATATAGTGCTCTAGAAGGGTCTGGCAACCAGTATTGGCCAATACACTACAGTACCCTTGCCTGGAGAACAGCACCCCCCGACAGAGAAGCCTGGGAGGCCACAATCTACAAGGTCACAAAGAGATGGACATGACCTAAGCGACCCTGTGCGCATAGATGCAACATTTTTTGCCGGTGGCAGCTCTGCCCCAGTGCGAGTGAGCATGAAGGTGGCACTGCTGCTTGGCTTGCAGAGACCCTGGCAGCACAAAGTGCACAAAGACACAGACTGCCTCTGCCCCGGGAGTTATGGCCCTGTCAGAGTCTTTTTCTAAGCCTCTTGTAGTAGGTGATCAGAAGGCCTCTTTGGCCAGTCTTTCTCCTTAGCTCCACCCATTCAGGCACTTAGAGGGCTCCCTTGCCTGGGGTCCTTCTCTGTTGTTTGGTGCATCAGGCACATAGGGACACCCTGGCAGGGGTCCTACTCTGCAGACAGGTACATCAGTCACTTAAAGGAGCACACTGGGTGGGGCCCTACTCTGTAGTTCAGTGTGTCAGGCCTTTGATGGGGCAGCCTCGCTACTATTCAGCTGCCAATGCTGGTGTGTGGGGAGAGGCAGGCTATGGGGATAGCTCCAACCCCTACGTGAGACTCAGCATTACCTCCTTGCTTCCATGGCTGCCCAGCTTTCCTCCACAGGCATTTCCCACCACAGTCTCCTCCCTCACATCCCCTGGATCCGTCTCTCTGTGGTCAACAGCAGCCCTTGCCCTGGGATTGCTCCATAATCCCCAAATCCAGCTCCCAGCTGCTGCACCTTCCAGGGGACATGCATCCCTGTCCTGGGTATGTATGGCTCCAGCCAGGACTGTCTGATTCTCATTCCATTTAGGCTGCTACAGATAAGCTGTTTCACTCCCAGCCTTAAATGTTTCTCCTCTGATTCAGACAATTGCCCCCATGTGGGGATCAGATCTCTGCTTCAGTTTCCCCACCTGCTAAGGGCAGGTCCAGTCCTACTAACACTCCTGGTTTTCCCCCTAGTTCCTTCGTCCTACCAAGTTTTGCATGGTTCTACATATTCTTTTCTGCTGGTTAGGTACTCCTGTCTGCTCTCAGCTGGTGTTCTGCATGCACTTCTGTGTGTGAAGGTGTATTCCTGATATATCCGTGGAGAGAGATGTACTCCATGTCCAACCACTCCTCTGTCATCTTGTTCTCACTCACACTGGTTTTAAAAAAGTAATTTTCTTGTCCTTTTTCCTTCAAACTGAATATTCTTTCATTTTTTTCCCCATCTCACAAAGTTGTGATTTCAAACTCCTTTAGGCATCATTGGTTTTTCAGATGTACAGAACAAGCTTCAATGAAAACACCCTGAAATGTTTACTGTGAATGGTTTGGGGGCATGGTTCATGAAAATAGCTTTTCTAGTGAAGCAAATGGAGCATCATTTCAAGAATCACTTTACTGGTTCTTCAAACTTTTACAAAAAGAAATATCAAGAACATAAACTTTAATGCAGATTTTAGTCAGGGCCAAAAAGTCATGAGTAAGATGAGGGCATTTTTCTTTATGAATTTAGAGTGAAATATGAAATACACAGAATAAAGATTGTCTCAGAATACTTCACCCTACCAGTTTTTTAATTAAACTGTTTTTTAATCAAAATATTGCAGATATATTTTTATCTATACTGTTGTCAACTATCCATGTGTGTTGAATGTTTTCAAATAATAAACTGAAAATAACTACTGGATTGGACAAAGTAATGAAGTCACGGGGGATTTCTAATTTTTCAGATCACAATATCAACGAGAGTAAATAAAACCAGTCAATTCTTAAGCTATGCTTTTACTCTTTTTTTTTCAGGATTTTTTTTTTTAAATTTCGGAGGGGCAAGGGATTACACTTAACTATCACATAAGCAGTTGCCCAGTGACTCAGTTTCTATTTTCTTTTTATTTTCCACCTCTCATAGAAATGCCATTTCTACCCAGTGGGGGAAACTGAAAACCAAATTGAAACCAAATTGGGCAACTATAAATAACATGAAAAAGACAACCTATTGACTGAGAGAAAATATTTGCAAATGATATGAACAAGTACTTAATTTCAAAAATATCCAAACTCAATCACAAAATGGCCAGAAGACTTACATAGACATATCATCAAAGAAGACACACAGATGGCCAACAAATACATGAAAAGATGTTCAATATCACTAATTGTCTGAGAAATGCAAATCAAAACTATAATGAGGTATCATACACCCTCAAGAAGAAAACAGTAACCCACTCCAGTATTCTTGCCTGGGAAATACCATGGACAGAGGAGCCTGGCCAGCTACAGTCCAATAGGTCACAAAAGAGTTAGGCACAATATAGTGACCAAATAACAACATATAAAAGAGATAAACAATAAGGGTTACTCTATAGCACAGTGAACTACCTATAATAATTTATAATGGAGAATCATCTGAAAAAGGATGTGGCTGGGTCACTTTGCTATACACCTTTAACATAATACTGTAAATCAACTATACTTTAATGATGAATAAAAAAATAAAAAGGAAACAAATAATTGAAGTCAAATTCAAAGTTGTAATATACATTTTCTGAAAAACAAAAGAGTTTGAAGGTTCTTTTTTTAAATTTTTTTAAGTCACTGTAGAACAGATAAGACCAGTGGAAAAGCAACGTTGAGACAGATGCAGGACACAAACTTCCTTTTCTTTTTCCAACCCTGCCTGACAAAATCCTTGAATCAAGACAGAGGTGCAGAGAAGTTTCGCATTGTCTACCTATATTGCAGATAGGAAGTAAAATAAATATCAAACATTTCAAAAGTTTGTTAAAGCATTGCTTCTTTATCAAGAGAATGACAGAAACTAAGACAACTGCTAATGATACTAGTAAATCCAATTAAAAAAATATCCCATCACATGCAGAGATGTCTGCTCACAGGAGCTTGAGCAATATGCTTGAAAAATAGAAATCTACATATGTTAGACAAATAATATCCTTTTAACAAAAATAAATGTGTAAATTATTTAATGAGAAGACCCTGTAATTACTGCATATCACTTGCAGTTTTTTGTATGTACGAATATTTATGCTAATTATATACTAAATATTATATACTATTTTCTTCTAAATATGTATTAGGTCTTTCTCAATAAAACTTATGCTTTCCTGTGTTCATTCGGTTAAGAGTTACGGAAGCCATCTCTGTGTGGTTGATCACTGAGATTTGAATCGAATAGTTGGGAAATTCTTACCTTGTTGCCCAGAGTGGCTGTAAGAAGTGCTCTTACAGACCAATGTTTAACTAGACTACTGTCTAAATGAGTTCCAAAAAACACTTAGACTTTCATTGTCAGTGGCTAAAATCAGACCAGTATCTTTATAGTTGTAACAGCAATGCTCAAGACAGCTCATTAAAAAAATTCCATGAAAATGAAGAAAGGAGGAAGGAAAAGAAGCAGGAGAAGGGGGAGTAGGGTGGAATAAATAAAGAAAAAAACACGGTGAAATAGCCATAAGTCAGGAACTCTTGACTGTGGTCCAAATCATGTCATTTAGATACTGGGTAAATTACCTAAACTTTCTTCTTTAACCTCTAATTTGAAGGAAGTCCACGATAGAGTCGCCAAGATTCCTTCCGGCTTTAACTCTAAGAATATTTTCTCATAATAAAAAATAACTTTGATGATTTAATCTGTATTCAGCTAAATACTTTTATCATGAAGAATATAAATATTCAATCACTATGTTGAAATGTATACATTCATGGGACCTCCGTAAGTAGTATAATCAATTATTTCAAATACTCACATATTCTTTACAATGCTCATAAAACTCAAATCAAGAAATATAATAACCCCCACTCTTAAATGGACTTCCCTGGCAGGTGCCAGAGGAAGAGACATGGGTTCAATCCCTGTGTCAGGAAGATCCTCTTGAAGAAGGAAATGGCAACATATTCCAGTATCCTTGCCAGGGAAATCCCATGGACACAGTGGGGCAGACTATAGTCCATAGGGTCGTAAGAATTGGACATGACCTAGTGACTAAACCACTACCACTCTAAAATAACTGACAGTAAGGCAAAATTGTGACACCATTTAAAGCTCTTTCAATTGTTCCAATCGACCCTGAAATCACTGATTCCAAGTTGCTATATTTAGTCATAAAGATACAATACTAAGTAATCTGTGTAAAAGGTTAAAACAGAGATCCAGCCACACTTTGAATACTCACTGCCCCATGGTCTGAATTTGTAGTTGCACTTTGCTCTTTACACAGAAAAACCACATTTGAAAAAGTCGTGACAAGGAAGATTTGGTACCAATTCTACCACAAAGAAAACTTATAAACTACTCATTTGCACTCAGTTTGTCAAGTACATATTATTTGCCTCAAAATTCCATTTTTTGAAAGATAAACTAATTTGCTAGTAAACCAGATAGTCTTTGACTATTTATCAATATTAGGATGCCTTACTCAAATGTGCCTCATGTACTTCCATTTCACTTACTTCTTGTACACAATTTTTCAACATGTCATTAGTAACAGAATTCATAGGAAGAATTATCTTGTAAATGCCAATGCATTTATTATCAGTGATCAAGTTATTCTCCAAAACAGTCAACTGTTTGGGATTTATGCACGCTAAAATACTTTACTTCTATAAAAACATTCTCTCAAAAAGGAAGATGCATTAAGAAAAGAAGTGTCCTTCCAACTGCATAATTATTCTTTACTAATATTGTTGCATGTAAATTTTACTCTGAAAATCTTTTCTGTGTCTGCCTATGGATGTTTAAGAACATTTTATTTAACATTCATCAAGCATAAGTAAATGTTCTTGATGATATAAGCTATTATACTTCACTTCATTTTTACTATTTTGCATTCACTTGTACAAAGCAGTCAGACAGGTTATGTTTCCATTTTTGTTGAAATTGAAGATAACTCATGGGAGGTTTATATATTAACATGTCATTTGCATCAGCTATTCCATTGGAGTTTTACAACCAAAGCTGAATCAATTAAAATAGATAAATCTCTAATAAAGTATAACTCTACACTAGAATTGCATCACTTATTCCCTAGAGAATTAGCAAAGATACCTGAGGCCAAATTTACTTAATTGTTCAACCATAAAGGTGTGTGTTTAATCACAGACTTCATCAAAAGAATTCCCAACAGTTTTAATTAATTAGCTTCATTCCTCATTCATTCATAGACTTGAAAATATTTTACATTCATTATCTTAGGTAAAAAGCCATCATGTATTTATCTATTATTTATTTAGTTGTTTGTTTTTAAGCTGCAGGGTGTCATAGAAACAGACTACCACAGGGGATGGAAGGTGATTCCAGATCTACAGCAGTTATCCAGAGCTGAGTGATTCACTCACAGCTTCACTGTAGAAATTTTATTAGAAAGAATTCAATTAAATCTACTTCAATGATATCCATGATTATACCCTGCATTTGCTTTTTTCTGAATTATAAAATTATGCCTATTTTGTATCCACCTGGTAGATTATATCAAATATCATTTACATATTAAAACCAAATTGTAAAAAAAAAAAAAATCCAAAACAAAAACAGTTTGTAGCCAACAATTAACTGTCTCAAAATCAACTGTTATGTATCTGTGACTTGTATATATCAAAAAAGAAAACAGACTGACATAGGAAACACACACACACACACACACACACACACACACACACCAATTTCTTCCTGTGTGATCTTGGGCAAGTTACTCAATCTCATTGTGACAAAGATTTTTAAACATCCCTATACACTCTAGCGGAGAAGGCAATGGCACCCCACTCCAGTACTCTTGCTTAGAAAATCCCATGGACGGAGGAGCCTGGTAGGCTGCAGTCCATGGGGTCGCTAAGAGTCAGAGACGACTGAGCGTCTTCACTTTTCACTTTCATGCATTGGAGAAGGAAATGGCAACCCACTCCAGTGTTCTTGCCTGGAGAATCCCAGGAACGGGGGAGCCTGGTGGGCTGCCGTCTATGGGGTCACACAGAGTCGGACACGATTGAAGCGACTTAGCAGCATCAGCAGCAGCATACACTCTAGGGTGACTAAAGATTAATGCCATTAGAAATTTTAATGATGTCTTTATGTAAAGTTAATCTAGGGTAACATTATGATTCTGAGGGTATAATAGATAAAAAAGAGAAGAAAATTCAGGAAAGAGTACAGTGGTCTCTTCGAAAACCAGGTATTTACCAAGGACTGATTCCAGGACTCCTAGCACCTAACAAAATACAGATGTGACTCATGTTCTTATAAAAATGACACAGTAGAGTGGGAGGATGTGGAAGGATGTGGATGAGGTAGAAATGATGGAAGCACACACCTTCCCCTCAGGTTAGTGGTAACTGCTACTAGCCACCCTGCCAACAGGGAAACGATGTTTCTGAGATGGATAGAGAAATTGAGCCTTTATAACACTATCCGTGTCCCCAGGATGAGCAAACAGGCCTTTTTTTCCCCTTAAGTTTCTAGTCATGAGAACAAAGTAAGTCTATTTTTCTCCTGTAAAAAAGAATGATAAAATAACAGAAAGATGAATGTGAAGTAATCTTGCACATACAGGTATTAGGCAAGCCAGTTGCTAAAACAAATTTACTGTTTGTTTATTTGATAACTTATTCTTTGGACCCTATTCTTTGGCCTAACTTCTCAGAATGTCTTCTTTACCTCTTGGAACTTTATCTCCTACACTTCACTTTATTAAGGTATTGCCTTTAAAAAAGTAACTTAGAAAGAGCATCCTGTTAGAAGTTGGCAAGAGTAAAGACAAAGACATATTTAACTAATTCAAGCTATTTCAAACAGTTTATCCATCCTTTATTTTCACAATATGTGCTGTGCTATGCTTAGTCACTCAGTTATGTCCAACTCTTTGCGACCCCATGGACTATAGCCCACCAGGCTCCTCTGTCCATGGGGATTCTCCAGGCAAGACTACTGGAGTGGGTTATCATGTCCTCCTCCAGGGGATCTTCCCAACCCAGGGATGTAAAACCCAGGTCTCTGCATTGGCTACTGAGCCACCAAGAAGCCCGAGAATACTGGAGTGGGTAGCGTTTATCTTCTCCAGGGGATTTTCCCAACCCAGGAATCAAACCAGAGTGTCCTGCATTGCAGTTGGATTCTTTACCAGCTGAGCTATCAGGGAAGCCCTTCCACTATACATGTATTTCTAAAAACAATTATAAATGCACATAGCTGTCTTCCAGGTTGTGTAATAATTATTTTCATACATTTTACTCAATAGTTCTAAATTACTAAATTTAGTAGGTATTTTGGACAACAGGATTTAGTTTTTATGGCTCCTGGGCATTGGAATACTTAAGTTTCCTTCACTATGATAAAGATTTTGGATTCACTTCCAGGGCATGTCCCAGCCTTCCTTGCAGGAGGGTGATATATGGCAACTGAATGGATGCATGAAAGTGATCTGTGCCACTTTTGCTCTTGGAATCCTTGTGCAGTGTCCCTGGGCATAGACAGACACAGAAGACTCCAAGGTCCTTAAGGAAGTGGAGCTAGAAAGTGGAAGGAAATTGAGTCTTTGAAGAAGCATCTTCTAATCAGAAATAATTGCTTTAACCTTGACTTGGACTTCCCTATTGGCTCAGCAGGTAAAGAATTCTGCAGTGACAGAGACACAGAAGACATGGTTGAATCCCAGGGTTGGGAGATCCCTTGAGGAGGAAATAGCAACCCACTCCAGTATTCTTGCCTGAAAAACCACAGGGACAGAGGAGCCTGGTGGGCTACAGTCCATGGGGTCACAAAGATTCAGATATAACTAAGTGACTAAGCATGCAAACAAGTGCTAAATCACTGAAATTGCAATGTTGATCTGCTAGCTCACTTCACACTGTTTGTCCTAAGTAACATCTATCTCAACCAACTACACCTTTGAACAGCAAGGTGTTTTATAACTTCACGAAAGAGTCATCATCCTGTGCAGACCTGGATTAAAGTGAATGAGTTTTACAGCATTTTCCTTATCACTTTAGCCTTTGAATAGTGTTTTTTCTGTACTTAAACTTCTAACATCAGAAAATCATCTAACATCACTCCTAGAATTTTACTGGATATAGGAAAAAGAAAAATAGAAAGAGAAACAAAGTTTTAAGACCAGGTTTGCTTTCTAGGTCTTGGTAAGCATGAGTGTTTCAGAATTTTAAGGTTTTGCATAACAATAACAATGTAAATATTCATACCAACAACTCTCTATTTCCTAACCAGCACCACAGAGGCACAATAGAACAAAACAAACAAACAAGCAAACATACAAGCAACCTCTCTCTGTAGCATATGAGTATTTCCAAGGCACAAACCCAGAAGTTATGTCTATAAATAGTGCAGTTTTTGAAATTATTAGCTAAGACTTTAGAAAATGAAAACGGAGATACAAGATGATTATCTGAAAAAATGGTAAGAATTTATCAAATTTGCTCTGACTAAAATAAATAAATTGCCTCTAAACAATCTGTATATCAAGTTTATGCAGTTTCATCTATTTGTACCCACATTGTTACTGGATCTGTCATGTAAGTTCAAAAGATTTTATAATTGCACTAAAAAAAGCATGATTTTTCAGTTTTCTTTCCTGGACTGACTTTAGTTCTACTTTTGACAAAAGTATGCTTCTGGCAATTCTTAAAGTTATTTAAGATTATGTTAATTTTAAAGGACATATTTATTTTAAAACATATTTTCACATCTTCTTTCTTTTTGGTCACTTTATCAGGTTTAGGTAGCCAAGAGGGGAAAAGTAGAAGTTAATTATCTGATAAAAGTCCAGTTTCCCTTCTAAAATCCACATTATATTATTATATTCAAGGAAATGCACAACTATTTATTTACTTTTAAATTGATGTCTCCCCTCACAAGAACACATGCTCCATGAAAGAAGAGACTTTATTTACCTGTTCACCCCCAATCCTTATACCTATAAATATGTCTGTCTCAATAATATTTATTAACTGGAATATCAAATGATTTAGACATTTTTGTGTACTGCACATTCACCATATAATTACAGGTCCTCCAGTTTCTTTCCCAATCACAACTTTCAAATCAGTTCTGTGTTAGTGTCCTTTAATATGTTTTGATAGTATTTCCAATAAGGAAAAACTGCAAACCCCACAGTATGCTGGCAGTGAAGATTCTGCAACTTGACAATGGCAAATTTGGTTAGAAGATTCCTGGACATTAAGCAATATAGTGATTGTTTTAAAATTTAAATGAAGTCTTCTAGGTCATTAGACCTCTTATAGGTCTGGACAAGTACTTTATCCCTAGAATAAAAAAGAGTTGAAACTTGCTCTTAGGGGAAAATCAATTCATCATTTACTTGTATGCTAATCAAAAGAATTAGTGGAATATATTAAGTGTTAAGATATAAATTCGTACAATAGAACTGTCTGTCAAGTTTAGAGTTAATATTCTAGAAAATTATTAAGAACTATTGAGAGGCTCTCCAAAGCCTGACTTTCAGTGCATCAATAGAAATAGTGAAGTTGACTGAAGTGATGATAAATGTAAGTGGTTGAAATTTTTCTGTACTTCATGCTCTGATTAATCCTTTTCTTCTCAAAGCATGTCAATTAATCAGTGCCACTTCTATTAATACATGGATTTACTTAAAGACCCAGGGAAGATACTAACTTCTATTTTAGAGGCTTTTTGTTTGTTTGCATATATGTTCTAAATAATTAATTATACAAGGAACTGTTTCCCAGGTGGGAAAATAAAGTACTGCCATCACAAATCTTTCTACTTGACCAATTCATTTACACAAATAACAAATCATTTAAATTAGAACAACATGTAAACTGAAAATTCTTTGTGTTCCAAGCAGAAATTATTGTTCTCTTTCTGAATTTTATTGACAGAGATAGAGTAGGGTAACAGCATTCCATAAAGAAGAAATACTATATTCCACATTTTCTTTCCAATTCAAAAAGAAGCTGCTAGTTTAAACACCTGCATTTTGAGTATCCATACCAACAAAATGAAATGACTTTTCTATAATAAATATCAAACAATTCATTCAGAGGTATGGGTAAATAGAATTTATGCTAAGTCAAAAAATGTACTCTTGCAATTACTTATTTCATTGACATGACTATATCTCAGTATGAGTTTTCAATATCCAGAATATCTAGCTACTTCAATATACTTTTTCCTTTTCAATTGTTTTTGCAAATTAACTTTGTTTACACTCAATGGAAGAACACTACGCAAAGTCTTTTGAAAGTATATATGCTGTCACACTGTTTGATTTAATAGTTAGATCACTCTCCTGTAGTGGTGAATGTGGTGAACAAGAATTCCAATTCTTGTCCTTTGGAGACATGTAGAAGTGTGTGTGTGTGTATACATATGTGTGTGTGTGTACATATGTGTATATATACATATGATATATATATATATATATATATATATATGTATGTGTGTGTTCAGCTACTCAGTTGTGGCTGATTCTTTGTGACTCCATGGACTGTCCATGGAATTCTCTGTCCACTCTGTCCATGGAATTCTTCAGGCAAGAATACTGGAGAGGATAGCACTCCCTTCTCCATGGAATCTTCCTGACCCAGGGACTGAACACAGATATCATACATTGCAGACAGATTCTTTACTGTCTGAGCCAGCAAGGAAGCCCATGAAATATACATATTTTCTATATATGTATATATATGTGCTTGGAAACATATAGAAATGAGTATAAAGATGAATTATGTTTCAGGTTTTCTTAAACAAAGGTATATAGAGTTCACAGTAGCATAAATATAAATAGTAGTTTAAATAGCTCATGATACTTCTGAAACTTGATTTCTACTGTAGAGATATCAATATTTTAGTAATAAGCCACTCTGTTTCTAATTCAAAGTACCTTGAGTACTTATGGTATATAATCTTAGCCTACCTGGAAGCTAAAAATAAGAAAGCATATGTGACCCTTACTCTCAAGCATACTTACTTTCTTGTAAATGAGATAAAATATGCACAGTAATAGACACAATAAATGTAATGTGGCCAGGTTTGTTGAAATTTGAAGACAGATTTTTTTTCCAGTTAAATTGGACTGAGAGCAGTGTGAATGAAGGCTGTGAAGTAATGCAATAGTAAACTAACTAAAAAAAACCCCATGATAATCTTTAGTTTTTACATCATAAATTGTAACTTCTCTAATTTAGAATTTGTCTCATCTTGATAGTATTTAGATGAATGATCCCTTTTTTTAGGAGCTAATTCATTCTTCTATTAGCAAATGTTAACTTAAATAGGACTATCTCTTCCAAAGGGTTTCCCTCATGACTTAGTCATTAAAGAATCTGCCTGCAGTGCAGGAGACCCACATTCTAGCCCTGGGTCAGGAAGATCCCCTGGAGAAGGAAATGGCTACCCACTCCAGTATTCTTGCCTGGAAAATCCCATGGACAGAGGAGCCTTGTAGGCTGCTGTCCATGGGGTCTCAAATAGTCCGGCACAACTGAGTGTATCTTCCAATACATTTTAAATTCATATTTTCCCGAGTACTAGTAGACTTATCTTGTGCTAGTAGACTTTCTCGGCTTCCCTCATAGCTCAGTTGGTAAAGAATCTGCTTGCAATGCAGGAGACACTGGTTTGCTTCCAGGGTCAGGAAGATCGGCTGGAGAAGGGATGGGCTACTGACTAGAGCCCCGCTTGGGCTTCCCTTGTGGCTCAGCTGGTAAAGAATCTGCCTGCAATGTGGGAGACATGGGTTCATCAGTCCCTGGGTTGGGAAGATCCCCTGGAGAAGGGAAAGGCTACCCACTCCAGTATGCTGGCCTGGAGAATTCCATGGACTGTATAGTCGATGGGGTCGCAAAGAGTTGGACATGACTGAGTGACTTAAAAAAAAAAAAAGTAGACTTTTTAAACTTGGAAAGGCTATATACATTCCTCAAAGATGGATATATCAGCAGTGAAAACCTGAGTCACTGAAATAGGCTGAGAAAACAGCAGCAAATATTCAACTGCCTACTACATGTGACTAAATCAATTTGCCCCAGTAAATAAAAGCCTGCATATAAAATATGTGGTTCATATTTTTTCTATTTCATCTGTTTATTAAGTTTATTTCAGTGAAAAAAGACTTTTTTATGAATTTCTCAGCCAGATATACTGCTACATAAATAGGCCAAAAGATAGAAAGTGCTTTCAAGCACCTAAGGAAAAATACTCCAGTGAGATTCCTTCCCTTTTTATGCCTCCTGTTGGTCCATTTATCAAACAATGCTTGACTCTCTAAAAATCATACTTATCTATTATAGCAAAGACATTTTTGAGTGTTGTTTCCTAATATATGTGTATGTTGTTATTTAAACATTTGAAACATTCACTGCTACTTTACTAATAAAAAAACCTCGAAAAAAATGTAAACACTAAAGTAGTGCAATTTGTGAAACAGTAAGTTCAATATTACAAAACTTTAAATATTTTCAGAAAATAAATGCTTTGTCATATTACAGATGTTTTGTTTAAAACTGCCATGCAAATTATTAGCTTGTGTCTCAAGATTCATTTTAAGCAGGGTAAAGTTCATCATTAAAGACAGTATATGGAAATCCATATTTCATATAGTCTTCTTAATCATATCAATAGTGTGCTGCTTTCTTGTCAGATCTGATTAGCTCATCTGTGTTTCTAACCTTGTAGTGCAGCTGAAGAGCACAACACCTAAGAGTATAAGCATGTCAGCGCTGCTCTTTTTTTTTTTTTAACCCCATTTGTACTTAGGTATCATTTGCTTCAACCTAAACCTCTTGCAAGAACTTTATTCACTTGTGAAGTGCTAGTTTAGTTAAAACTCAGTAATAATAGCTATAAAACCACTTCATCGGGAACCCTATCCTCAGCCATACATTGAAAGCACCATTGCCCACCCCTCTGTGCCATGGAACCCCCACTCTTCTCTCAGAGCTTCTGGTGTTAAGTGCCTTGTATCAGGCACTTTCGAACAAGACATTCGAAAAATAGGAGGATTATTCAAAACGATACCATTCACTACAACAGCCCTAATTATCGGCAGCCTCTCACTAACAGGAATACCTTTCCTTACCGTTTGACCAGCAAACAGACTAAGGAAGCACACAAGTGTCAACCCCATATGTCAGGAAAGCTTACTTTGTCTTTTTTTTTTTTTTTTTTTACATTTTATTAGATGAAAAGGTATGTAAAAAAACAGATTCCAGCAGGTGACCTTGCAAGGAAAACAGTTGGAACTTGCTATCCTATATTTAACAGACTGGATTTCTACCTTTTATTGGCCTCTACCTTAAACACACGTTATGTCACAATGCCACTAAATTGTTTCTTTCATCTTCCCCAACACTTTGTACCTCCAAGGTTTGTTCCTCTCCTTGCTTTCCCTTCGTGTGGCATGGTCTGCCATACATGCTCTTGTGCTTGAAACATTCATGTCACTTACATGACACTTTTGTGACACACTGGTGCAGAATTAATCATTCTTTCTTCCAAATGTTATAAATTAAGCTAGTTAGATTTATATTGCACATAGCAATAAATGAATGCATACGTGAAAACTGAAAGTTGCTCAGTCGTATCTGACTCTTTGCAACCCCATGGCAAAGCATAATGGAGTGGGCTGCCATTTCCTCAAAATAATCCACAATACATGGCTACTATTGATCATATAATCAGGGGGACAAAAGATCATTCTTTATTATTATTAATTTTGAAAATGTTAAAACAATGCTGGGGAAGCAATGAAGAAATACAAATCTTTAAAGATGAAAAATATTATATATAAATCTTTCTTGTACAAGTTCATGAAATAAATGCATACTGAGTGCCATCTATATGCCTAGATATAGATTCAGGATAAAAAGAGACAGTCCTTGTTCATCCATAATTTTCAGACTAATGGGTGGTATATAAGTTAGTAGCAGTTAGTGTTAATAAGGGGGTGTCTTGGCTATCATAAGAATATAACAAAAAGACCTAAGTTAACCACAGTTTCATAGATTTCCATGAGGAAGTGGTCTTTTAAACAGATCTACAGGAAAAGGTTATATAAAAATAAGTAGTAGTAGTAAAGGAAAGGAAGTGCCGAGAAAAAGGGAAACTGAATTTGAGATTCTGAGATCATGGGGAGCAAGAACCATTTGGGAGTCAAACTCAAGGCAGGACATCTGGAATACAGAAAAAAGAACCTACCCAATAGGGAAGATGGAGACATGGAGCCAGGACAGAGAGCCTTGCAACAATTGCTAGTAAAAAATGTGAATGACTTTGAACAAACAGCCCACTGAGAGGTCCTTCAATGAAATGCAGGGGATTCCTAGAGGAGCCTTCTAGGTTACCTGATTCTACAGGGTTCTGTGCCTTTATGTTTGGCTGGGCTGTTCTTCCACTTTGTAGAGACCCAAGTTAACTTCCCCGAGCTTCTCTGTTGGCTCAGATGGCAAAGAATCTGCCTGCAGTGCAGTAGACTTATGCAGTAGACCTATTCGTTTCCTGGGTCAGGAAGATCCCCTGGAGAAGGAAATGACCACCCACTCCAGTAGTCTTACCTGGAGAATCCCATGGAAAGAGGAGCCTGGTGGGCTACAGTCCATGGGGCCGCAAAGAATTGTACATGACTGAGTGACTAACACTTTCACTTTCACAAGTTAACATCTGGAGAGCTGATTTAAGTACAAGTGATTCCTGTCCGTAGACATACAAATAATTTTGTCCAATAAAGATATTACTGATTTCTCTCCTATAAAAATGATGATTTCAAGCATTGCCGTTTTATTATAGGATGAAGTTTTGTATCTATTAAAAGAATCATTTCAGCGTTCCTTATTGCCTGTGTGTTTGTGTGTTAGTCATTAATCAACCTCAAGCCATCTTCAAAATTTATCATATAATCCTTAAGGTGCTATTGTTTTAATTATAAAAATAACATAATTGCATTTCAAAAAACTTAGAAAAGTTGTATCATAATCCAAGTAAACCCACATACTTACTGCTAATATTTTCGTTTTAGCAAAAGAAAAAAGACTCAGCAATTGTGAGAAAACAGTTTATAATGTTAATCAAAAATATGTATTTTTAAAAAAAAATCCTGGATTTGTGTACTGACAAGGACATTAGCAGTTGTCTGAATGTGATAGAGCAATGAAGAGGGAAACACAGAAAGAAGGGAGGAAGAATGGAAGGAAGGGAGGAGGAAAGGGAGGAAGGAAATAAAATAAATTCATTGCAAAATGCTTTATTTCTCTACTCTTATTTCACTGTTAAATCACTACATTTTTTGTATTTGTAATACTGTCTGATGAGTACAGTGAATTCAAGCATAAACATAGGAATATGTCTAAAATTACTTTCTAGAATAGCTCCAGCAGAACAACTTCACAGATTACTTCACTGAACAAATCAGCCAGCAGTAACAGTGGTTCATAGGTGACAAAAAGTGTTCACAGTTATGTGAATGGGAAAAATTGTCAAGTACTGCTACTGCTGCTGCTAAGTCACTTCAGTCGGGTCTGACTCTGTGCGACCGATAGACGGCAGCCCACCAGGCTCCCCCATCCCTGGGATTCTCCAGGCAAGAACACTGGAGTGGGTTGCCATTTCCTTCTCCAATGCATGGAAGTGAAAAGTGAAGACGCTCAGTCGTGTATGACTCTTAGCGACCCCATGGACTGCAGCCTACCTGGCTCCTCCATCCATGGGATTTTCCAGGCAAGAGTACTGGAGCAGGGTGCCACTGCCTTCTCCGTGTCAAGTATTAAAATTGTCTAAAGACTGTCAGTAATATAACTGTTCTAGTCCTATGAAACTAATGCCTCTAATGTATTAGAAAGAGAAAAGGGGAAAATATAGTTAAATAATAACAATTTATTATATCATTATCTGTTAGAAAGTATCATATTTGAAGTTTAAAACATCTCAAGTAGCAGTAAATATCTGTTTAACAAGTTATCACTTTTTCCCCAAGATATCTGAATATAAACTAAAATTTCCTAAAAAATAATAAAATAATCCTAAATCTTAAGGCCAGTCTTACTGACCAGCCTCTAAAACCATCATATCTTAAAATGTTGTAGCCAAGAGATCTTAGAAATCATCTGGTCTGTACTGGGTTGAGTAGTGTGTGTGCTTAGTTGGGTCCAACTCTTTGTGACCTCATGGACTGTAGCCTACCAGGCTCCTCTGTCCACGGAATTTTCCAGGCAAGAACATTGAAGTGGGGAGTCATTTTCTACTCCAGGGAATCTTCCTGACCCTGGGATCAAATTCATATCTCTTGCATCTCCTGCACTGGCAGCAGATTCTTTACCACTAGTGCCACCTGGGAAGCCCAGATTGTATAGAATCATCCTCAAAAGTTATGTCCCCCAGAAACTGAGAATATGAGCTTCTTTAGAAATAGGGTTTTGCAGATGCAATTAGGTCAGAAGAGTTCCTAACTCAATGATTCAAAGACTTGAGTCGTTACAAAAGAAAAAAAGAGAGAGAGCCAAAGAGACAGAGACAGACATACTGGGAGAACTCCACATGAAGACTGAGGCAGAGATAAGAGAGGAGTGTCTACCAGTCAAGAAATGCCAAGGACACCAGCAACCACCAGAAGGTGGGAGAGAGGCATGGAACAGTTTCTTCAGAGCACCCAGAAGGAACCAACCCTACTGATTCTCTGATTTTGGACTTTCAGCTTCCAGATCTGTGAGAGAATAAATGGTTGTTGCATAAAACCACTCTATTTGTGATACTTTGTTGCAGCAGCCCCAGGAAACTAAGACATTACTAAAGGGCTTTACTGTATAGATGAATACACTGGATCTGAAGAAGATAAATGATTCATTCAGGATCATATAGCTGATTATTGCTAGAATCAGTATTAGAAGTCATTACCTATCAAGCAGTATTTCAGTAAATTCATTATTTACTAAAGTTTGAGAAAGTAATAAAAACAAGGGAAGTGCTTAATGTTTGGGGCATTTAAAAGGGAGGTTTTACTTGAAATAATTTAACCAGGTTAGAATCCACTTAAGTTTACAATTTTAAGGGCTATATTTTCTGTGACTTCATCTTTTCAATGGAGTATTATTAGTGACACTACACATTTCTGGCATTCATAACATTTAAAATCTGTTTGATATGAAAAATAACAATGTAATTATTTTAATGTGCTTTTCATATTTAAATTAGAAATTTATATCATCAGGCATGATTAAAGAAAAAGAATTCATGAGGAAGAATAAAAAGAGTTTTTAGAGTATAAACATTTTACTTTTAATACCAATTACCTATGAGCTTACAATAAATTAATATTCAGAGCTGTTGTTTTTAAAGGCACAGGGTTTAACAGACAAATAGATCAGTGGCTGCTCAGCAGTAAAGAATTTGCATACTAATGCAGGAGTCCTGAGTTTACTCCCTGGGTTGGAAAGATCTCCTGGAGAAGGAAATGGCAACCCACTCCAGTATTCTTCCTGGAAAATCCCATGGACAGAGAAGCCTGGAAAGCTACAGTCCATGGGGTCACAAAGAGTTGGACAAGATTGAACAATTAACACTTTCATAAATATATACATGCATATATATATATATATCTGCTACTGCTGCTGCTAAGTCACTTCAGTCGGGTCTGACTCTGTGCGACCGATAGACGGCAGCCCACCAGGCTCCCCCATCCCTGGGATTCTCCAGGCAAGAACACTGGAGTGGGTTGCCATTTCCTTCTCCAATGCATGGAAGTGAAAAGTGAAGACGCTCAGTCGTGTATGACTCTTAGCGACCCCATGGACTGCAGCCTACCTGGCTCCTCCATCCATGGGATTTTCCAGGCAAGAGTACTGGAGCAGGGTGCCACTGCCTTCTCCGTGTCAAGTATTAAAATTGTCTAAAGACTGTCAGTAATATAACTGTTCTAGTCCTATGAAACTAATGCCTCTAATGTATTAGAAAGAGAAAAGGGGAAAATATAGTTAAATAATAACAATTTATTATATCATTATCTGTTA
Organism: Cephalophus harveyi; assembly: GCA_006410635.1. Lineage (NCBI taxonomy): Eukaryota > Metazoa > Chordata > Mammalia > Artiodactyla > Bovidae > Cephalophus > Cephalophus harveyi. The sequence continues at coordinate 256,788 of SJYT01051070.1, read as the reverse complement.
GAAAGTATCATATTTGAAGTTTAAAACATCTCAAGTAGCAGTAAATATCTGTTTAACAAGTTATCACTTTTTCCCCAAGATATCTGAATATAAACTAAAATTTCCTAAAAAATAATAAAATAATCCTAAATCTTAAGGCCAGTCTTACTGACCAGCCTCTAAAACCATCATATCTTAAAATGTTGTAGCCAAGAGATCTTAGAAATCATCTGGTCTGTACTGGGTTGAGTAGTGTGTGTGCTTAGTTGGGTCCAACTCTTTGTGACCTCATGGACTGTAGCCTACCAGGCTCCTCTGTCCACGGAATTTTCCAGGCAAGAACATTGAAGTGGGGAGTCATTTTCTACTCCAGGGAATCTTCCTGACCCTGGGATCAAATTCATATCTCTTGCATCTCCTGCACTGGCAGCAGATTCTTTACCACTAGTGCCACCTGGGAAGCCCAGATTGTATAGAATCATCCTCAAAAGTTATGTCCCCCAGAAACTGAGAATATGAGCTTCTTTAGAAATAGGGTTTTGCAGATGCAATTAGGTCAGAAGAGTTCCTAACTCAATGATTCAAAGACTTGAGTCGTTACAAAAGAAAAAAAGAGAGAGAGCCAAAGAGACAGAGACAGACATACTGGGAGAACTCCACATGAAGACTGAGGCAGAGATAAGAGAGGAGTGTCTACCAGTCAAGAAATGCCAAGGACACCAGCAACCACCAGAAGGTGGGAGAGAGGCATGGAACAGTTTCTTCAGAGCACCCAGAAGGAACCAACCCTACTGATTCTCTGATTTTGGACTTTCAGCTTCCAGATCTGTGAGAGAATAAATGGTTGTTGCATAAAACCACTCTATTTGTGATACTTTGTTGCAGCAGCCCCAGGAAACTAAGACATTACTAAAGGGCTTTACTGTATAGATGAATACACTGGATCTGAAGAAGATAAATGATTCATTCAGGATCATATAGCTGATTATTGCTAGAATCAGTATTAGAAGTCATTACCTATCAAGCAGTATTTCAGTAAATTCATTATTTACTAAAGTTTGAGAAAGTAATAAAAACAAGGGAAGTGCTTAATGTTTGGGGCATTTAAAAGGGAGGTTTTACTTGAAATAATTTAACCAGGTTAGAATCCACTTAAGTTTACAATTTTAAGGGCTATATTTTCTGTGACTTCATCTTTTCAATGGAGTATTATTAGTGACACTACACATTTCTGGCATTCATAACATTTAAAATCTGTTTGATATGAAAAATAACAATGTAATTATTTTAATGTGCTTTTCATATTTAAATTAGAAATTTATATCATCAGGCATGATTAAAGAAAAAGAATTCATGAGGAAGAATAAAAAGAGTTTTTAGAGTATAAACATTTTACTTTTAATACCAATTACCTATGAGCTTACAATAAATTAATATTCAGAGCTGTTGTTTTTAAAGGCACAGGGTTTAACAGACAAATAGATCAGTGGCTGCTCAGCAGTAAAGAATTTGCATACTAATGCAGGAGTCCTGAGTTTACTCCCTGGGTTGGAAAGATCTCCTGGAGAAGGAAATGGCAACCCACTCCAGTATTCTTCCTGGAAAATCCCATGGACAGAGAAGCCTGGAAAGCTACAGTCCATGGGGTCACAAAGAGTTGGACAAGATTGAACAATTAACACTTTCATAAATATATACATGCATATATATATATATAGAGAGAGAGAGAGAGCTGGAGAGAAAATACTGTGTGATTTTAGATGTGAAATGTGAAAAACCAAACAAATGAACAAACAAAACAAAACTGCTACAGAAAACACACTGGTGGTAGACAGAGAGGGAGGAAGGGTGAGCAAAACTGGTAAAGATTAAGGGGCACAAACTTTCAGTTGTAAAATACATAGTTCATGGAATGAAGAGTACAGCAAAGTCTATAATATTAACACAGTCAATAATATTAGAATAACTTTTTTGACAAATGGTTATTACATTTAATTTGGTGATCAACTTGTAATATGTACAAATGTTGAATCACTACTCTATACCTGAAATGAATATAATATTATATGCCAATTATACTTTAGTAAAAATAAGGGATTCTCCAGGCAAGAAAAATGGAGTGGGTTGCCAATTCCTTCTCTAGGGTATCTTCACAACCCAGGAATCGAACCCAGGTCTCCTGCATTGCAGGCAGATTCTTTACCAACTGAGCTACCAGGGATGTCCAAATAAATAGAGGGGTAGCATTGAAATGTGAGTTCAAATTATCACTACTTAAATTATCTAGGATGTCAGGCTCTTGGTGAGTGATCACACCATCCTTGTTATCTGTATCATTAAGATCTTCTTTGTACAGTTCTTCTGGGTATTCTTGACACCTCTTTTTTAATCTCTTCAACTTCTATTAAGATTCTTACCATTTCTGATCTTTATCATGCCCATCGCTGCATGAAGTGTTCCCTTGATATCTAAAATTTTATTGACGATATCTCTAGTCTTTTTCATTCTGTTATTTTCCTCTACTTTGCATTGCTCTTTAAAGAAGGACTTTTGATTTCTCCTTGTTATTCTCTGGCCCTCTGCTTCCAGTTGGGTATATTTTTCCCTTTCTCTCTTGCTTTTTGCTTCTCTTCTTTCCTCAGCTACCTGTAAAGCCTCCTCAGAAAACTATTTTGGAGTCTGAAGTCAAGTGGGCCATGGATGCATTACTACAAACAAGGCTGGTAGAGGTGATGAAATTTCAGTTGAGCTACTTAAAATCTTAAAAGACAATACTGTTAAAGTGCTGCACTCAACATGTCAACAAATTTGGAAAATTCAGCAGTGGCCATAGAACTGGAAATGGTCAGTTTTCATTCCAATCCCAAATAAGGGCAGTGCCAAAGAACATACAAATTACCATACAATTGTGCTCATTTCCAATGTTAGTAAGGTTATCCTCAAAATCCTTCAAGCTAGTCTTTAGCAGTATGTGAATGAGAGCTTCTAGATGTACAAGCTGACTTTAGAAAGGGCAGTGGAACCAGGGATCAAACTGCCAACATTTGTTGCATCATAGAGAAAGAAAGGGAGTTTCAGAGAAACATCCATTTTTTCAATAACTATGCTAAAGCCTTTGTGTGGGTCACAAAAACTGTGGAAATTTCTGAAAGAGATGGGAATAGCAGACCATCTTACCTGTCTCCTGAGAAACCTGTATGCAGATCAAGAAGCAACAGTTAGAATATAACATGGAACAATGGACTCCATCAACATTGCTAAAGAAGTGTCAAGGCTGTATATTGTCACCTTGCTTATTTAATTTTATGCAGAGTACATCATGCCAAATGTCAGGCTGGATAAATCCCAGAATGAAGATTGCCAGGAGAAATATTAACAATCTCAGATATACAGATGATACCACTTTAATGGCAGAAATTGAAGAAGGACTAAAGAGCCTCTTGATGAAAGTGAAAGAGAGTGGAAGAGCTGGCTTAAAACTCAACATTCAAAAAATGAAGATAATGGCATCCAGTCCCAGTGTTTCATGACAAATAGATGGGGGGAAAATGGAAGCAGAAACAAATTTTGTTTTGGGGGGCTCCAAAAATCACTGTGGACAGTGATTTCAGCCATGAAATTAAAAGATGCTTGCTCTTTGGAAGGAAAACTATGACAAACCTAGATGGCATATTAGAAAGCAAACACATGACTTTGCTGACAAAGGTCCATATAGTGAAAGCTATAATCTTTCCTGTAGTCATGTATAGATGTGAGAGTTGGACCATAAAGAAGGCTGAGCACTGACAAATTGATGCCTTCAAAGTGTGGTGTTGGAGAAGATTCTTGAGAGTACCTTAGACAGAAAGAAGATCAAACCAGTCAATCCTAAAGGAAATCAATCCTAAATATTCATCAGAAGGACTGATGCTGAAGCTGAAGCTCTAAAACTTTGGCCATCTGATGTGAAGAACAGACTCACTGGAAAAGACTGATGCTGGGGAAGATTGAGGGTGAAAGGAGAAGAGGGTGGTAGAGAATGAGACGGTTAGATATCATTGACTCAATGGACATGAATCTGAGCAAACTCCAGAAGATAGTGAAGGACAGAGAAGCCTGAATTTGCAGTTCACAGGGTTCAGAGAGTTGGACCTGACTTAGCAACTGAACAATAATAACTTAAATTCTCATTCACACCACTCACTAATTTTCTCATCATGAGCAAATCAATTTCTGTCTAAGCCTCACTCTCCTCATCTATAAAACTGGATGCAAATCCTAGCTACCTCAAGTGCATCATTCAAACCCAAACTGATCTGCCCTGTTTGATATCTACTTTACTAAGATAAAAATCCATGCATGAATTCTGCCATTGTACTCTCATTTATAGAAACTGTGAGGTTATATTTTTCAATATTAATATTTACATTATAGCTTCATGTATTTATTCTTTTTTGAATAGGTAAGGTGAACGACTTCACCTTACCTATGTCCACAATAAACATTTCTAAAAGTTCTTTTTCTGCTTTTTGAACCACGAAAATCACAACAAGGCAAGACAAATAGTTGCCAGATTATTGTTATTGTTCTGTCACCCAGTCATTCCCAAGTCTTTGCAATCCAATGGACAGCAGCAGGCCAGGCTTCCCTGTCCCTCGCCATCTACTGAAGTTTGCCCACGTTCATGTCCATTGCTTCAGTGATGCCATCCAGTCATCTCATCCTCTGGTGCCCTCTTTTCCTTTTGTCCTCAATCTTTCCCAGCATGAGGGACTTTTCCAGTGAAATCTGTTTTTAGCATCTGATGACCAAAATACTGGAGTTTCCACTTCAGCATCAGTCCTTCCAATGACTATTTAAGGTTGATTTCCCTTAAGATTGACTGGTTTGATCTGTGCTGTCCAATGGACTCTCAGGAGTCTTCTCCAGCTCCACCGTTGACGCATCAATTATCAGTGCTCTGCCTTCTTTATGGTCCAACCCTCACAATCCTATGTGACCACTAGGAAGACCATAGCTTTGACTGTATGGACCTTTGTTGGCAAAGCAATGTCTCTGTTTTCAACACACTGTCTAGGTTTGTCATAGCTTTCCTGCCAAGAAGCAAACGTCTTCTGATTTCACGGCTGAAGTCACCATCTGCAGTGATTTTAGAGCCCAAGAAGAGGAAATATGTCACTACTTCCACCTTTTCTCCTTCTATTTGCCATGCAGTAAGCTCAGCATTTCTCATGATGTGCTCAGCGTATAGATTATAAACAAATAAGGTGACAGCAGACAGCTCTGTCACACTCCTTTCTCAATCTTGAACCAATCAGCTGTTCCATACAGGGTTCTAACTGCTGCTTCTTGACTTGCATACATGTTTCTCAGGAGACAGGTAAGACGACCTGGTATTCCGATCTCTTTAAGAGCTTTCCACAATTTACTATGATCCACACAGTCAAAGGCTTTGGTGTAGTGGATGAAACAGAGGTAGATGCTTTTCTGGAATTCTCTAGCTTTGTCTGTGATCCAGCAAATGTTGACAATTTGATCTCTGGTTCCTCTTTCTTTTCTAAACCCAACTTGGACATCTGGAACTCCTTGGTTCACATAATACTGAAGCCCAGCATGTAAGATTTTAAGCATGACCCTTACCAGCATGGGAGATGAGTGCAATTATCCAGTGGTTGGCACATTCTTTAGTACTACCCTTCTTGGGAACTGGGATGAGGATTGACCTTTTCCAGTCGTGCGGCCACTGTTGGGTCTTCCAGATTTGCTGGCATATTGAATGCAACACCTTGACGGCATCATCATTCAGGGTTTTGAATAGCTCTACTCGAATTTCATTCCATCCACTAGCTTTATTAACAGCAGTTCTACCTAAGGCTTACTTGACTTTGCTCTCCAGGATGTCTGATTCTGGGTGGCTGACCCCACCATCGTAGTAATCTGGTTCATTAAAATCTTTTTTGTACAGTTCTTCCGTGCATTCTTTCCATCTCTTCTTGATCTCTTCAGGCCTACTAGGTTTCTACAATTTCTATCCTTTATTATGCCCATCTTTGGGCAAAACATTCCCTTGATAACTCCAGTTTTCCTGAAAAGATTTCTGGTCTTTCCCTTTCTGCTGTTTTCTTTTAGTTCATACACTGTTCCTTGAAGAAGGCCTTCTTGTCTCTCCATGCTGTTCATTGGAAATCTGCCTTTAGTTAGATATGCTGCTGCTAAGTCACTTCAGTCGTGTCCGACTCTGTGCGACCCCACAGATGGCAGCCCACTGGGCTCCGCCATCCCTGGGATTCTCCAGGCAAGAACACTGGAGTGGGTTGCCATTTCTTTCTCCAATGCATGAAAGTGAAAAGTGAAAGTGAAGTCGCTCAGTCGTGTCCGACTCAGCGACCCCATGGACTGCAGCCTACCAGGCTCCTCCATCCATGGGAGTTTCCAGGCAAGAGTACTGGAGTGGGATGCCATTGCCTTCTCCGTTAGTTAGATATACCTTTCCCTTTCTTCCTTGATTTTCACTTCTCTTCCTTCTTTATCAATTTTTAAGGCCTCCTCAGATAACCACTTTGCCTTCTTGCTTTTCTTGTTCTTTGGGATGGTTTTGTTCACTGCCTCCTATATGATATTATAGACCTCCATCCTTAGTTCTTCAGGCACACTGTTTACAAGTTCTAATCCTTGCATCTATTACCAGATAACCTACTTTAAAGAGAATGGGTCTCCAGGAAGAAGTTTACATGGTTAAAGTCTCTGTAAGTCTTTATTACATTTTCTTGTAAGAACTAACACAGTCCTCAATTTTACCAAATACTATGTAATATATTTCCATAAAAATAATTGTTCCTTTTTTTTAATCTTACCCACTTTCTATGATTGAAAATTTTTCCTAAAATCCAATACATTGTTCTTTTGAATGTTGTAACTATCAAGGTTTTAGACAACTGTTGCCCAGTGTCACTGTTTCTTTAGATTTGTTCAATGTTCTAATAATTCTATTTGTTTCTGCATTACATTTCTAAATGTATATTCTCATATTTGTATGCTTTTCTTTTTTATTCAATTTAAAATAAGGGAAAAAAAAAAGAAAACAGCTTTTCTTATCTCCTCCTTCAATTATGCCATGCATTGAAAAACCTCTACCAAGACTACCATCTTCTACTAAGCATTCTCTTTCAACTGTTTGTATCAACAAAAAATTGGGATTACCCAGTAGGTGATTCACTATACCGTGAAATATATTGATTATTCTGACAAAGCAGTAGTTTAATGATAATCTATATTTTATGCATGAATATGAGTCTTCAGTAAATATAGTTAATAAAATGATATTAAAAGAACATTACATTTATTTTTGTTAACTCCATCCATGTTTTATTTGAACATCTTCCTCAGAAACAGAGTTCTTATTAATTTTATTAGTAAGAATTTGGTGTATGAAATTAGGGCACAGAAGAATCATTCATCTCTTAGTTTGTATTTACTACCATATTTATAATGCAAATTAGTGACATCAATAAAGTTAATACCCACAGGTAAAAATAATCCCTGAAAATAAGCATAATTAATTTAGGGAAAAATAGATATCATATTAGTATTAATGTTCACTAAACCCTCTAAAAAATTCTTTATGGAATGAAAGAAAGGATTTATCAGACCATTTCCAACCATGAATCTGCTAGGCACTAAACAATTTTTAGGCTTTTGAATGAATGTCCACTCAGGAAATGTGAAAGTGGGTTTTTGCGTGGGCAGTGAATTGTATAACACTTTAGAATTACATCGCCTTATTATAATAAAAAAGCCATAAAAATGCCTGTGGGATTAACATAGTTAGGGTTGTAGGAGTTCCTGCAACTTCAGTGTGTTTGTGCATACTGCAGTCGTCCTACATTTTTTTCTAACACAGCACTTTAAATATTCCTAGAAGGTTATCTTAATATTCAGACTATTTTGAAAACAACTGCATTTTCTATGAGATTCCACAAGATTTTTCTGAGTGCTTACTATGTGTGCAGCGTTATCCCAGACTGTGAAGACAGTAACAACAAGAACGGCAACAATAATAATATTTTTTAAAATATCCAGGCAGTTCCCAATTTATAAAAATTCAACATCTAGCAATTTGTTAAATTTAGTATACTCAGCTAGTTACCAGAGAAAGCAATGGCACCCCACTGCAGTACTCTTGCCTGGAAAATCCCATGGATGGAGGAGCCTGGCAGGCTGCAGTCCATGCTAAGGGTCGTACACAACTGAGTGACTTCCCTTTCACTTTTCACTTTCATGCATTGGAGAAGGACATGGCAACCCACTCCAGTGTTCTTGCCTGGAGAATCCCAGGGACTGGGGAGCCTGGTGGGCTGCCATCTATGGGGTCGCATAGAGCTGGACATGACTGAAGTGACTTAGCAGCAGCAGCACCTAGTTACACCCATGTAAAATGGAGCAGGTGGGACACTTACAAATATATTTACAACAGTGCTACTCATTCTGTTTCTTGGGTGCTCAAGGGAAAAAGTTCAGCCTGATACATGCAATGGACCAGGCTGAACTTGAAGTTGAAAGATGTTGCAAAATTTAGAAGACAGAAACATAAGTAACTAATGAGAATGAGGTAGTGACTCAATAGGAATGTTAGATCCGAAGTTAGTAAATCCAGGTTTATGTGACTGAAAAATTGTTCTTAACATTATACTAAAAATACTTTAAATAGCAATATTATTTTGGTTATTCAGTAAACCTTCAATAGACAAAATTCATTTGAAATGCAAATTCTAGCATACAGAAATTTTAATTGTTTAAAAAGTCAGTATATAACAAAACATAGTTAACACTCAATACCATTTTAAAATATGCCACTAAAATTCAGTTCCAGTGATGGCTATAGCTGACATAGCAGGACTTCTGTGTTAGAAGCCATATCCAAACTTACTCAACCAACATCTATTGAATGTTTCTGTTGTGGCTGTTCCAGAAAATGTTTCAGAATAAACATTTAATAATCTTATACACCACAAGCAAAAATTAAAATATACAACTGCAGATGATGATGAATGAATAAAAAATAAGCAATTTAGATGATTTTTTAAACACTCTTTTTTTTTTTTTTTTTTAAACTGTATTTGACCAATAGCCACTCTAAAACATAAATGTGATGAGGGGCCTATGATACAAATAAAACAAAACAATGATAAAATAAATCTTTTTGTTCAGCAAGATTAAAGATGTGCATACAGATTGCAAAGTAATAGGAATAGTATATCCTTAAGTATTACAGCACTGTGTTTAAATACCCTCCTTAAATGTCATCTTGCTTCTGAAATGAAGACTCATACTGCTTCAAGAAGGGAGATATATACTGATATTTTTTTGTCAGACAGCAGACTTAGAAACAAACTGGAATGAGAAAGGCTGCTGCATAAAACTTTAATTATTTTTGTTCCACGTGATACAGAAAATATTATTTAATCGGTCATTGATCTTTATCCCATAGTCTGAACAGGAAAGAGAACAGAGCAAAATGAATGGAAAGTAAGTATGATAAAGGGGAAAATCAGAGGCACTCGAGACAAGCATGAACACACATGCCTGACGCCTAGATGTCTTCTCTTGTTCTTGAGCTGAGTTAGTATCTGTGCTGGGGAGGAGTACAATGGATGGCAAAGTGAAAATTAAATTGACAGGCTTGACTTAACTAAGAATTAACTGGAAAGGCTGTGCTGAGTCTCTAAAAGGAGCCTCTTTGTCAGCATGGGGAGAATGAGGAAGCATGATGATGCACAGGAGCTTAGCAAGCAAGGAGGACAGAAGGATTATAGACAGACTAGCTACATGGAGAGGGTCCAGTTTATATTACATTGTTTTCCTACACTGATCACAAAGTAGAGATTCAGAAAGCCACACTGTGACCATCCCTTTCTTCCTTCTGTACACACACACACCTTTAAAGGTTTTCAGTGGATCATCTGAGCCACAGAACTAAAGAGGATGCTGCAAAATTCTAATGGTGTACAGTCAGTCAGTGACAGATGAAGGCCAAGAAAGAAGAAAGGGGCCTGGGATTTCCAACCAGGAAAAAAAAAAAAAAAATATATATATATATATATATATATATATTTATATATAAAGGGCTTCCCTGGTGGCTCAGAGGTTAAAGCATCTGCCTCCAATGCAGCAGACCCGGGTTCGATCCCTGGGTCGGGAAGATCCCCTGGAAAAGGAAATGGCAATCCACTCCAGTATTCTTGCCTGGAGAATCCCATGGACGGAGAAGCCTAGTAGGTTACAGTCCATTGGGTCGCAAAGAGTTGGACACGACTGAGCGACTTTACCTTCACCTTACCTTCATATATATGTATGCCAATCCTAAAGGGAATCAGTCCTGAATATTCACTGAAAGGACTGATGCTGAAGCTGAAGCTCCAATACTTTGGCCACCTGATACAAAGAACTGACTCATTAGAAAAGACCCTGATGCAGGGAAAGATTGAAGGCAAGAGGAGAAGAGAACGACAGCGGACGAGATGGCTGGATATTATCACTGACTTGATGGACATGAGATTGAGCAAGCTTGGGGAGCTGGTGATGGACAGGGAAGCCTGGTGTGCTGCAGTCCATGGGGTTGCAAAGAGTCAGACATGGCTGAGCAACTGAACTAATATATGTATGTATGAAATATATGGAATGAAAAAAAATGCATAATTTCAATCAGAGGCACAGATCAATGAAAAATATCCTTAAACAGCTCAAGACAAGATCTGATCCAACATTCCACCAGACTCAGACACCCTGCTCCTTACTTTATAAGGTGGGAGAGTTGGGGATCTGAAGGATCCTATGGACCCTGCGTACACCCTTCATTCTGACTCTGTGGTCATGCAAATTTCCCTCAGTCAATGTATCAGACACCAGCAGCTGTGGTGGAGCAAAGAGATGAAGACATTACAGGTCCCAAAGTAAGAATGATCTAATGTGAATGGTTTGCTTTATTCCAATTTAATTAATAAACCAAACCAGACAAGAAGGCAATCAAAAATTTTAAACTGAGCTAATAATCAACAATTTTTACCTGAAACCTAGTTGGTGGGTGTTCAAAGGAAGATAGGATCAATAAAAATCAAATACTAAATAAATACACTTTCTCTGTTCCACTGCATGTCAGTGAATAAATATGGTGAACCTGTAACAGTTGTCAGTGCTGATAAGCTAGTTCCAGAAAGCAAGTTTTAGGTGAAACCCAAAACATCCAATAATCTGATTTATAAAGAAAAAAAGGACAGAAGGAAAAGAAGGAAGGGATGGAAGAAAGAGAGGGAAGAAAACAAAGTCATCAACCAAGACTTCCTAAGATCACTATTATGTAATTTTTCTTAGAAAAGATGTTTCTTCCTAATAAATAAATTAAATATAAACTCTGTTCAGTTCAGTTGAGTCGCTCGGCCGTGTCCAACTCTTTGCGACTCCATGAATCGCAGTTCACCAGGCCTCCCTGTTCATCACCATCTCCCAGAGTACACTCAGACTCATGTCCATCGAGTCAGTGATGCCATCCAGCCATCTCATCCTCGGTCGTCCCCTTCTCCTCCTGCCCCCAATCCCTCCCAGCATCAGAGTCTTTTCCAATGAGTCAACTCTTCGCATGAGGTGGCCAAAGTACTGG
>SJYT01051070.1:222871-244758 GCA_006410635.1 Cephalophus harveyi | reverse complement strand
TATCTCATACTTTTCATATTTAAAAATTTCTTACTATCTGAAAACACTTAAATGTGTAACTATAGAATGTATAGGGTTTGATTTATATATTTAACTTCCTAGTATCTTTGCAATTCATTTTTTATCACATTCTTTCACCAAATAATATCTATTTTCCCCCAACAATGACTCTGAACAAGTATCTATAATTTGTAATTTAGAAGCTATCATCTTTTAGACATGAGAGTTATTCTACAAAACTGTTTAACGAAAGGGAAGTCTTAGACATCACACTGAAGAGGGGAATAGAATTCAACCAGAGTGAGCAACAGCAAAAGATCAAACGAAAAAATAAAACAGCATGATTAAGAGAAAGTATTCCTAGGAAACAGATGGGAGTCATTTTGCAAAGAATACACTAAATCCTAACATTCCATAAAGTTGGGAACAAAAGCATGAACCCAGATAACCAAAACTGCAGAGTCTAATATGACTGAATGTCAAGCTATCAAGGCCTTGACCTTCTGACAATTCTCTGATGTGAGTATTAAAGGCTCTCATGGACTACGGCTGTCATTCCAACAGACAAGAGAGTGTAACATGGAACACAGAACAGAAACCCCAAGAAGAATATTCAGAATCATCTCCTTAGACACCCTCTTAAAGCAATTCATCAATTTTTTGCTATTTCCTAGGAACTTACTGTCAGACCAGAATAAAAATCTTTGCAATTAGCTTTATTTAATCATGTTTAAGTTTGTAAAATACATTTTTTTGTTCCATTGTTTGATTTCTCATTCAAATTGTCTGCTCACTACAGGAAATTCTGAGTTAACTACCTGAGATAGTTCTAAATATATACCTAAATCTGAATGAACTGTGATGATTACAGTAACACTGAAGTCCAAATTTGCCTAAAATCTCTCAGTGGCTTCCAATTGCCTTTACAATTAAAACTCAAGCTCCTCAACATTGGTTTTAATGCATTTGCCTTTATATCCTCATTTCTAAAAATGGTATGCCTCTTGTAAAAAGAGTTATCCATTCTGAAATATTTCAAGTCTAAAGTCTCAGAAAGATAAAAAAATGTGTTCTTTTTTTTTTTTTTTTGCAATATATTTATTTGGCAGAAAGGTGAAAATGAGAGAATTTGAGTAACCTTATATCCAGGTAGTTCATGGAGAAGAATATCTTACCAGAGATAACCAAAAAGAAGACTTAAATCTTATCTACAGATGATGATCTTTAAAGGGTGATGTGAAATTAATGGCAGTGGCTGGTAAACTGATATGCATGGCATAGTGTATTATTGTGGAGGTAGATAAATTGTCTCTGCTAACAGGAAAATGGTGAAAAAAGAAGAGAAAAATCTAACTACTATTTCCATTTTCAGTCCTCTGAAAGATAGATGTCAGTGTCTGAATTCCTTTCTGTTCTCTTAATAGGCTATCAGTTCAGTTCAGTCGCTCAGTCGTGTCCGACTCTTTGCAACCCCATGAATCGCAGCACGCCAGGCCTCCCTGTTCATCACCATCTCTCGGAGTTCACTCAGACTCACATCCATCGAGTCCGTGATGCCATCCAGCCATCTCATCCTCGGTCGTCCCCTTCTCCTCCTGCCCCCAATCCCTCCCAGCATCAGAGTCTTTTCCAATGAGTAGAGTGAAAAAGTTGGCTTAAAGCTCAACATTCAGAAAACGAAAATCATGGCATCTGGTCCCATCACTTCATGGGAAATAGATGGGGAAACAGTGGAAACAGTGTCAGACTTTTTTGGGGGGGGCTCCAAAATCACGGCAGATGGTGACTGCAGCCATGAAATTAAAAGACGCTTACTCCTTGGAAGAAAAGTTATGACCAACCTAGATAGTATATTCAAAAGCAGAGACATTACTTTGCCGACTAAGGTCCGTCTAGCCAAAGCTATGGTTTTTCCTGTGGTCATGTATGGATGTGAGAGTTGGACTGTCAAGAAGGCTGAGCGCCGAAGAATTGATGCTTTTGAACTGTGGTGTTGGAGAAGACTCTTGAGGGTCCCTTGGACTGCAAGGAGATCCAACCAGTCCATTCTGAAGGAGATCAGCCCTGGGATTTCTTTGGAAGGAATGATGCTAAAGCTGAAGCTCCAGTACTTTGGCCACCTCATGCAAAGAGTTGACTCATTGGAAAAGACTCTGATGCTGGGAGGGATTGGGGGCAGGAGGAGAAGGGGATGACTGAGGATGAGATGGCTGGATGGCATCACTGACTCGATGGACATGAGTCTGAGTGAACTCCGGGTGATGGTGATGGACAGGGAGGCCTGGTGTGCTGTGATTCATGAGGTCACAAAGAGTCGGACACGACTGAGTGACTGAACTGAACTGAACTAAAGTTGGCAGGTATTAAATACCATGTGGGGTTAAGTGTTCCAAGAGCAGGCAAGAGGACAGAAGGGACCTAGGAAGGCTTCCTGGAGGCGGCGGCACTGTGCTGGGCTTCAGAAGATGAGTCTGACTGTGATCTGAAGAAAAGAGTGGGAAATATGAAGTGCAGCGGGAAATGTTAGACCTAAGTATGTGGGTGGCAGGCGTTTTCAAAAGCCTGGTTTATCTGATGGAATTCCCTTCTTCTGAAGTTACTTGTTGAATTAGGTGACAGTGTAGCCTCCAAAAAGAAACTTGATACAATTCCTTGATAAAGCTAACTCAGTCTTCTCCTGGGGCACTTTGACTTGGGAAAGCATCCAGTTCAACAGAGAGGTGAGAGTATGCACAAGTAATTCAGGGTTGGAGTGCACGGAGCTGTCCGTTCATCTGGAAATTTCACCTTGGGTAAGATTGTTGGAAATTGGCATGGACAAGGAGCCAGGCTCCTCAGTGGAGCGTTTCAGCGGCACGCAGTGGCCAGTGACAACATCCAAGGTCATCAATTCCAGAACATGAGCTCCTGAAAAGATCTCCGGACCCCTGCTTGTCTAAAGCGGTTGCTAAATCATCGCATCCTGGGTCAATAAAACCAGAGTGAATATTGCTTCATTGGTTGTGACCAGCGGATAACATTAACGTAGCAAGCTGACAGCTGGAACACTGGCTGGGGGGACAAGAAAACTCTCTGCATGGTCTTGCCAGCTTCTCTCCAAGTGAATCTGTTCTGGGACTTCCCAGGTGGTCCAGCGGTTAAGACTTCACATTTCTACTGCAGGGTGTATGGGTTTGATCCATGATAGGGGGACTAACTCTGGGGGTTGGTGAAGGACAGGGAAGCCTGGCGTGCTGCAGTCCATGGGGTCGCATTTGGACACGACTGAGTGACTGAAGTGAACTGAAGGGGACTCAGGTCCCACGCGCCATGCAGTGTAGCCAAAAATACATAAAAGTAAAATAAAATATGGGCTTCCCTGGTGGCTCAGACAGTAACGAAAATAAACTATATTACATGTGTATGTATGTTTAAAAAGTAAATGAATCGGTTGTGAGATCTAAAGCTAAAAAAAAAAAAAAAAAACCAAGGGGCACCCAGACTGCCTCCCCCTCCCCGATGTAGCCAGTTTTCCCCAGCTCTGCTCCCTCGGCCATGGGTCTGGTGATTTCTGATGGATCCTGGAAAGTGCATGTGTCCCCGAAAGCTCTGTTGGTATGAATTCCCCACGCGCCTGCTGGTACCAGCTGTGTGCCTGTGTTGATGGCGTGTCTGTAAGTTAAACTGACGTGTAACTGTGCATATTTGTCTGCAGCTGTGTATGTGCTGGGCCTGTGTGGTTACAGGTGTGCAGATCCGTGTTCCTGCATGAAGTGTCCACAGGGTGAGGGGTGTGCTTGGGCTTGGTGTGGCACCCCTGCTGTATGCTGGGGTGAAGTTGCATGTTGGTCCTTGAAATGTGTATGTTCCTTACGTCTTTATGCAGGGGTGTGTGTGTGTGTGTGTGTTCATAACAGGTCCTGTACATGTGTTTGGATATGTCTGTGGGGTGTCAGGGATTCGTGTGTGAGCATGCATGAATGTATGTATGTATGTGCATGAATACACGAGTATATATGTGTGCATTGTGTGTGCACATGAATGTATATGTGTATGGATGTGCACGTGTATGTGTATATGTACATGTGTGTGCATGAATGCATGCATGTGAATGCACACATGTGTGTGTTGTGTGGGGGCATGCATGTATGTGTGAATATATGTGTATATGCATGTACATGTGTGTGTATTCATCTGTGTATGCATGTATGTCGACTCATTGGAAAAGACCCTGATTTGTGGAAAGACTGAAGGAAGGAGAAGGGCACAACAGAGGATGAGAGGGTTGGATGGCATCACCGACTGGATGGACACGAGTTTGAGCAAACTCTGGGAGATGGTGATGGACAAGGAAGGCTGGCGTGCTGCACTCCATGGAGTTGCAGAGTCAGGCACGACTGAGCAACTGAACAGCAGCAATGTGTGTGTGCATGCGTGTGTGCATGGATGCATGTGCGTCTGCGTGTCTGCGTGTGTGTGATCACATTAGAAGGTGTTAATCCATCTTCACCTTAGATCATGGCCTTTGGAGCATTGCTCTTTCCCGAGTGTTCCAACCTTCACCCAAACCAAACACTGCAACCTCATCTCCTTCCTCCTGGCCCGCCCTTGGAGCCGCTGCATTCTTCCCCACTCCTTTCCTGCCCATGACATCATCCAACCCCTCAATGAGGGAAGGAGGAAATTAAAAAAAAAAAAAAAAAAAACAGCCTCCCTGGCAACCAAAATACCTTTAAGTGTAGCATAATTACCACCGCTCTGCCCCTTTTCCCTCCCCCGCTGGGACAATTCCACAAACCCTACAACATACACTTAAATCTTCAACTTCTCAGAGACACTACACGCAGATGGGAAAGATTTGATTAAAATTACAGTGCTTTAGGTTCAACTTCACCTATTAAGAAAAAAAAAAGCAGATCGGGTGCTGGACTTTTTTTTTCCCTTCCCGGAGAAATAAGTAGGCCATGGTAATTACCCAGGGCCCCGCTGCGCGCCCTCAAAGGCTGCCGCAGTATTTTCCCACTACCTGTCTTTGTGGAGATGTTGACATCAACATGAATGATAACCGTGCCAGCACGGAGGGGGTCGCGCTCTTTCTTCTCTTCTCTCTCTCTCTTTCTTCTCTTCTCTCTCTCTCTTTCTTCTCTTCTCTCTCTTTCTTCCTTCCCTCCCTTTCCTCCCATCCTTCCTTTTTGAAAACAATTTTCTTTTTTTTTTGTTGTTAGTTTTTTAAAAAGTCTTCCCAAAGAAGAGGGGAGAAGGACGAAAAGCCCCAGCACCCTCTGTCTGCATGTGACGGGCATCTATCTCTGCAGGCACGGGAATGCTACCTGTATCCCAGGAGCCCTCCTCTCAGTCTGGGGCTGCTACCTGAAGCGGGGTGGCTGGGCAGCCTCTCCCAATCTCAGGCTACAGTGCCCACCTCCTCCAGGAAGCCTTCCTAGATGCCCCTCGCCCACTCCCAGGAAGTCCTCTGAACTTTCCTGTCCTTGGGGGATGGCGGGGTAGTTGTTATTGTTCAGTCGCTGATTTGTAGCTGACTCTTTGTGACTCCCTGGACTGCACGCTCCCCTATTCATCACTATCTCCCAGAGTTTGCTCAGATTCATATCCACTGAGTCAGTGATGCTCTCTAACCATCTCATCCTCTGCCGCCCACTTCTCCTCCCGCCTTCCATCTTTCCCAGCATCAGGGTTATTAGCTGTTGCAGCCACTGCAGAGCATGCCTTCCCTCTGCTCTTGTCTGAGAACTTTGGGACTTCAGGAGCTTTAGGGGACAAGCCTGTGACTTGCTCATTTTGGAAGCCCTAGGTCGTCGGCACAATGCTAGGGCTCAGCGAACTGACTTCAGTTGGATGCAATGGTTGCATTGCCCTGAGCAGTTTCAGGGCCCCACAGAAATATTTTAATATTCACTTATTTTAAAATGAAAAGAAAAACTAATGACAAATACAGCTAATAACATAATACCAATATGGACAAAGTGTTGTCCATGTTAAGCCTTCCTAGATGCCATGTCTCTTAAAATGTATTTTTATGGAGGAAAGTGCCCTCAGAGGCCGCAATGCCATGGCCTGTGAACTTCGGATGTGGCCCGGGGCTCAGGGTCCTGTGGCCTGGCTGCATGTCCTCCCCTCCTAGAGTCGGCTTCTAGAGCAGGCTTGGCTGCCAGGCAGGGCCCTCTGTCCAGGCCTCAGAAGCTTTCTGCACACTGACCCAACCTAGAGGGGTCGACTAAGCAGACGAAGCCTGCTTCATGACTTTGGACCTCTCAAGAGTCACCTGTTCCAATCCAGTAAGTCCCCTACATACGAACAAGTCCCATTCCGAGAGCAAGTTCATGAATCTGATCTGTTTGTAAGTCCAACAAGGTTAGGTTAGTTACCCAGTGAACACAATTACCTATATACCGCTGCTTTTAAGCTTTCTTCTGGACATCCTGGGCTTGAAATAAAGATTCGGTGCTTCTGTCGTCTGTACAGTGGTGCAAAGTACACACAAGCACAACAGTGTAGAGAGTGCATACACATGGCAATGTGCACCAGACATGTGAGCTAACTCACATGATTGGACACGCAAACATATGGTCACATCTCTGAAAGTTTGCAACTCGAAGGTTCATTTGTAGGGGACTTCAGTTCAGTTCAGTTCAGTTGCTCAGTCGTGTCCAACACTTTGTGACCCCATGGACCACAGCACGCCAGGCCTCCCTGTCCATCACCAGCTCCCAGAGTTTACCCAAACTCATGTCCATCGAGTCAGTGGTGCCATCCAACCATCTCATCCTCTGTTGTCCCCTTCTCCTCCTGCCCTCAATCTTTCCCAGCATCAGGGTCTTTTCCAGTGAGTCAGTTCTTCCCATCGGGTGGCCAAAGTATTGGAGTTTCAGGGGACTTACTATACTTCATCTGTCCACTAAGGCCACCTCTGTTTGGTATTGCACTTGAAGGTCAGTATGAGGCAGGTATGACTCCAGGTGTGGAGTCAGAGCATGCTTATTCCAGGCCTGGGGCTGTGGCTCACTGGCTGGTGATCCTGGGGGTGACTCTCAGCTTTCTCATCTGTCAAATGGGCAGCATCGGCTCTGCCAACGTTTCACTCCCAGTTACTCTATGAATTGGTGGGTTAAGTATGGGAAGGTCCACCTAAAGTAAATAATAGGGTACAGTAAAGTAAAGTAAGAAATAAAGTAAAGTAAGGCCCACCTAAAGTAAGTAACAGACTTTAGCTAAGTGTTAGCGGCTCAGTCGTGTCCGACTCTTTGTGGCCCCATGGACTGTAACCCACCAGGCTCTTCTGTCCATGGAATTCTCCAGGCAAGAATACTGGAGTGGATAGCCATTCCCTTCTCCAGGGATCAAATCCAGGTCTTCTGCATTGCAGGCGGATTCTTTACTATCTGAACCACAAGGGAAGCCCTGGACTCATAGGACACTCTTACGCAGTGCCACGGCAATGGCTTAATGTTCTGTCAAAATGCAAACTGTGGAGATAATTCATGCAGAAATGGGAGAGAGGTTCAGAAAACAGAACCTGAGAGGCATATGGTCACCCCCCACGTGGGTCCCTACCTCACCTGGTCCAGGTACCCCTCTGGCCAGAGCCAATGATGTCCAAACCACTTGTCAACTAATTTTGGATCATCTTTCCAATGACCCTGTCAAGCAGTTGCCCATTGGGTGCTTGAATACTCTTAATGATGAGGAACTCACTTCTTGATTTTGTTGCCTGTCTTGTTAAATCTCCAAGAAAATGAAAATCTTGATTTGGATCTGAAAGATAATGGAGGGGGTGGGTACACTTGGCTGGTTGGTTTTGAGCTCCGTGTTCCTAAGACAGGGCATCTGAGAGCTTTCAAGCAAATTATTGTTGTTCAGTAGCTAAATCATGTCTGACTCTTTGCAGCCCCATGGACTGCAGCACACCAGGCTTCCCTGTTCTTCACTATCTCCCGCAGTTTGTCTAGACTCATGTCCATTGAGTCAGTGATGCCATCCAACCATCTCACCCTTTGCCACCCCCATTTCCTACTGCCCTCTATCTTTCCCAGAATCAGGTTCTTTTCTAATGAGTCAGCTCTTAGCATCAGGTACCCAAAATATTAGAGCTTTAGCATCGGTCCTTCCAGTGAATATTTAGGGTTGATTTCCTTTAGGATTGACTAGTTTGATCTTCTTACTGTCCAAGGGACTCTCAAAAGTCTTCTCCAGCACCACAATTCAAAAGCATCAACTCTTCGGTGCTCAACCCTCTTCACGGTCTGTCTCTCACATCCATACGTGACTACTGGAAAAACCAGTTTTGGCTGTCTGAACCGTTGTCAGTGAAGTGATGTCTCTGCTTTTTAATATGCTGTCTAGGTTGGTCATAACTTTTCTTCCAACGAGCAAGCATCTTAATGTCACGGCTGCAGTCACTGTCCTCAAGCAAATAGCAAATAGAGATGTCCATTCAAGTCACTAATGACTCCTTTCTGCCCTAAGAAAAGCAGAGCCATCTTTTAACAGCCAAAGAGTAATATGTATTAGCAATGCTTAGAACCTCAATCTGTTTAACTGGTCTTGCTGAACTTGGCCCTGAGCTGTAACCTCTGTACAAGGGAGCTGAGAATCACCATTCTAAGGAAATTCCTACAAACAAGAATGCATCTTTTATTTTTCTATCTTAAAAAAAAAAAAAATCCCAGGGGGTGTTTATATTTCCCCTCCCAATTTACATTTTCTATAAGTTGTTTGGACTTCGCTTTTGGACAAAAAAAGGAATTATAGAGAACAAAATGGAAATGGACCTTTTTTTCAAGTCTTCAAAAAATAATGATTGAGAGAGAGAGAAATAAAAAAATGAAGTCCGTCTGGATTTGGCTCCAGCTTCAGTGAGTTTCAGGCCTGTGCTTATTTTAGCCAAGCCATGTGTCCCCTCCCTATTTATACAACAGGATGCGAAACAAAGCGCTCCTGCCTGTGTCCCGCTGCCTGTCAAAAAGAAATCTGTCTTGGAGAAGCCAGTAGCTCCAACGTCCTTCATTTGGGAAAGTTTTACTTGCCCCCAAAGCATACTCAACAATGAAGCTACTGCATCTGATTAGGGTCCAGGGCAGAGCCCAGCAGGTCAGCTGGGGAGAGACAAGCTTGGAGGCAGAAGAAAGACCTGGAGCCCCGACTCTGTCTCTTTTTGACTCTGCAATCTTAGTTCAGTTGCCTTTCTCAACATTCTCCTCTGATAAATGGAGAACAATAGCAGTCATAAAACCACATCTCAGGATTTCGAGTTCAACAGAATTACATCACAGTAGTAATAATAACGACAATGACAATGATGATAATCACAGTTATCACTTTTTACGTGGCAGGCACTGTGCTAAAAGTGATCTACGCATAGTAGCTCATGCAATCCCCATTATGACCTGAGAAGAAGTATTATGACTGTCCCCAGTTTACAAATTAAATGGTGAGTCACTCAACTTGGCTCTTTATACAAAATCTAAGCAACACCTTGTAGGTCACAGAGCTATTAGTGTGGAGACTTCACCATCACTCATCAAGAATAGCCTCATATGACAAACAAAAACAAAACAAGAACCAACAAACAAAAAAATTATGTCTCAGGGACCAGCATCAGCATCCAAGGCTATTGCTAACTGCCCTAACAGAGAGCAACATTTCAATGACTGGGACAATACAAGTTTATATCTATTACTTATGTGTGTGCTTGCTCAGTCATGTCCAGCTCATTGGGACCCCATGGACTCTGGCCTGCCAAGCTCCTCTGTCTATGGAATTTTCTAGGAAAGAATACTGAAGTGGGTTGCCATTTCCTTCTCTAGGGGATCTTCCTGACCCAGGGATTGAACCCACATCTCTCGCTTCTCCTGCATTAGCAGGCAGATTCTTTACCACTAGCACCACCTGGAAAGTCCTACCACAATACAAGTTTATATCTAATAGTTATAAGAGGACTCAAAACAAACAAAAACAAACAAACAAACAAAAATACCCCACCATTTTTAACACGCACATAACAGACTGGTGTGGGTGTCTGTGTTTGGTGCTGTCCCTCTTCCTCTTGGTGGTTCAGAGACCCAGGGTCCCTCCACCTGATGACTTTACTTCCCTCAGTCCAGCTGGTGGATCAGAAGAGGAAAAGAGAAATGCAGTGAATTCCTAACCGCCACTAACATTTCATTGGTTGAAACTTATTGCATGGACTCACCTAAATGCAAAGTAGCCTGGGAAGCATAGTCCTGAGACAGCCAGTGACAATTCTTAATTCTGGAAGTAAGTTGGTAGCTTATTATCTCCCTCACAAAGCTTCAGCCAGTTTCATCCTCCTGGACTGCAAGCACACGGAGCAGAGTCATCATCCGGACTTCCTTCTGATGTTAACACGCTGCTGGTTGCACATCAGGGTATCTGGAGATTTGGCGCCAGCCCACGTGGACTTTACCGCAGGTATCATGGAAGACCCCAGAACACTCCCTTTGAAGAAAGCTGAGCTCCTCCCCAACAAATGATCTTGTCTGTGTCCCCAAAGCTCGGCCTGTGTCCCTCTTCTGTGTCTTATTTTAAGTAAGTCAATTTTCCTTTTAGAATCTCACACAAGGACAAAAGTGAAATCTGTGCATCCTTCTCATGTCTGCCCCACCTCTGCACTGCTTGGACCCAAATATTTCTTGGCGGGATCATTATTTTTGATAGCAGAGCTACAACTTGGAATGAACATGACAAATACAGAACTCATTTTTATTTGCAAAGTGAGGGAAAGGGGAGAAGAAAAAATATCTGTCTTAGAAGCAAGATACATATATGCACATCCTACTGTGATAAGCTGAAGTGAAAGCATCATTTTTTTAAAATAGGGATTTTTCCTCCCACAGTCAATATGTAAGGCTTGTAGCTACTTTGGAAGGAATGATGCTAAAGCTGAAACTCCAGTACTTTGGCCACCTCATGCGAAGAGTTGACTCATTGGAAAAGACTTTGATGCTGCGAGGGATTGGGGGCAGGAGGGAGAAGGGGTTGACAGAGGATGAGATGGCTGGATGGCATCACTGACTTGATGGACGTGAATCTGAGTGAATTTTGGGAGTTGGTGATGGACAGGGAGGCCTGGCGTGCTGCGATTCATGGGGTCGCAAAGAGTTGGACACGACTGAGCGACTGAGCTAACTAACTAACTCATTGAATGAAAGCATAAACTAGTTCGAAAAAATCTGAACTCTATCAGAGAGAAAGAGTATCCTTAAGTTACTTCAGTCAGTTCAGTTCAGTTGCTCAGTTGTGTCCGACTCTTTGTGACCCCATGGACCACAGCACGCCAGGCCTCCCTGTTCATCACCATCTCCCGGAGTTCACTCAGACCCACGTCCATCGAGTCGGTGATGCCATCCAACCATCTCATCCTCTGTCATCCCCTTCTCCTCCCGCCTTCAGTCTTTCTCAGCATCAGAGTCTTTTCCAATGAGTCAACTCTTCGCATCAGGTGGCCAAAGTACTGGAGTTTCAGCTTCAACATCAGTCCTTCCAATAAACACCCAGGACTGATCTCCTTCAGAATGGACTGGATGGATCTCCTTGCAGTCCAAGGGACTCTCAAGAGTCTTCTCCAATACCACAGTTCAAAAGCATCAATTCTTTGGTGCTCAGCCTTCTTCACAGTCCAACTCTCACATCCATACATGACCACTGGAAAAACCATAGCCTTGACTAGACGGACCTTAGTTAGCAAAGTAATGTCTCTGCTTTTGAAAATACTATCTAGGTTGGACATAACTTTTCTTCCAAGGAGTAAGCGTCTTTTAATTTCATGGCTGCAATCACCATCTGCAGTGATTTTGGAGCCCAAAAAATAAAGTCTGACACTGTTTCCACCATTTCCCCATCTATTTCCCATGAAGTGATGGGACTAGATGCCATGTCAACTCTCACATCCATACATGACCACAGGAAAAACCATAGCCTTGACTAGACGGACCTTAGTCGGCAAAGTAATGTCTCTGCTTTTGAAAATGCTATCTAGGTTGGACATAACTTTTCTTCCAAGGAGTAAGCGTCTTCTAATTTCATGGCTGCAGTCACCATCAGTAGTGATTTTGTAGCCCAAAAAAATAAAGCCTGACACTGTTTCCACTGTTTCCCCATCTATTTCCCATGAAGTGATGGGACCAGATGCCATGATCTTCGTTTTCTGAATGTTGAGCTTTTGTACTGTATACTCCCATGATGATGCATATACACACTAGGGATTCAGTAAATACTGTAGAATAAATTAGTAATGAAGGAATATAAAAAGACATTGATAACCTGAGTGGTCAGCTTAAGTTATCAGGTCCTAGGAGAATAGTACCTTAGTGTTAGTCACTCAGTCATGTCTGACTCATTGTGACCCCTTGGACTGTAGATCACCCAGCTCTCTGGCCATGGACTTCTCCAGACACGAACACTAGAGTGGATTGCCATTTCCTTCTCCAGAGGAACTTCCTGCCCAAGGGGTCAAACCTGGGTCTGCTTTATTACAGGCAGATTCTTTACCATCTGAGCCACCACGGAAGCCCCAAATAGTACCTTAAGGAATTTTTACATGAGTCTATTGTTAATACAATGTACACCAGACTCAATATGATCTTTGCCTCAGTCAGTTCAGTTCAGTCGCTCAGTCGTGTCCGACTCTTTGCGACCTCGTGAATTGCAGCACACCAGGCCTCCCTGTCTATCATCATCTCCTGGAGTTCACACAAACTCATGTTCATCGAGTCAGTGATGCCATCCAGCTATGTCATCCTCTGTCGTCCCCTTTTCCTTCTGCCCCCAATCCCTCCCAGCATCAGAGTCTTTTCCAATGAGTCAACTCTTCGCATGAGGTGGCCAAAGTACTGGAGTTTCAGCTTTAGCATCATTTCCTCCAAAGAAATCCCAGGGCTGATCTCCTTCAGAATAGACTGGTTGGATCTCCTTGCAGTCCAAGGGACTCTCAAGAGTCTTCTCCTAGTTGTCCTAATAGATATGTTTTCTCTACAGAAAACATTCATTTTTAACTTAGGATGCTGTCAAAGTAGACACTAATTAGTGTTATGATTTCTTCTTAACATTCTAAAAATAATTTTAAATAATCTTACCACATAGGCCTTTTTGGGGAGAATTTTATTGCTTTGTCCTTCCTATATAAGATTCCATTATCTTTTTATAGAGTTAAATTTGGCTTGTTCTTTTTTTTTTTTTTTTTNCAAAGCGATGGCAAGAAAAAAAATGACAAGATTAAATAGCATCTTTTTGTTGTTGTTATGAAAGAAACTTTATGAAGCGTTCAAACTAATATGCACAAATTGCTTCATTCAAGAATCAGAGATATGTTAGGAGGCAACAGACTCTCTAAATATCCAGACTCACAAAGAAACCTGTCTCTTATACACATCTTTTTTTAATCTAGTAACTATTGATAACAGAATATGTTACTATATTGGGGAACCTAGAACATTCAACAAAAATTTTAGATTATCCTTCCTCCTGATTTAAGAGTGAAAGATAGCAGATTATTTATAACAATAAGTTACCTAATTTTGCTGGTTATGCCTACAGGGTTTGTCACTGTCCATTTGCTCATCACGTCTGACTCTTTGTGACCGCATGGACTGAAGCATACCAGGCCTTCCCATAAATATGTTACCCTGTAGATATCACCATAACATATTTAACCAGAGTAGTCCCATTAGAAATTGAAAGCATGCTGTACACACTAAGTCCCGACTCTTTGTAACCCTATGGATGGTAGCCCTCCAGGCTCCTTCTTCTGTGGGATTCTCCAAGCATGAATACTGGAGTGGGTTGCTGTGCCCTCTCCAGGGGATCTTCCCAACCCAGGAATTGAACCTGGGTCTCCAGTATCTCAGGCAGAGTCTCTACAGTCTGAACCACCAGAAAAGCTCTAATATTTAAGAATTTAACAAAACTATTTTACAAGGGAAATGTTTAATCATATCCCTTTTAAAATTATTT
Organism: Cephalophus harveyi; assembly: GCA_006410635.1. NCBI lineage: Eukaryota > Metazoa > Chordata > Mammalia > Artiodactyla > Bovidae > Cephalophus > Cephalophus harveyi. The sequence continues at coordinate 230,790 of SJYT01051070.1, read as the reverse complement.
TTATTTTGAGTGCATATTTATTTTAATTAAACTAACTAAATCTTTCAATTATTCTTTGGAACTCTGCATTCAAATGGGTATATCTTTCCTTTTCTCCTTTGCCTTTCACTTCTCTTCTTTGCATAGCTGTAACATTACGGAGGAGTCAGTTGGTAAAACAGAAACGTAAAGAAAAACCCCCCCTAACAGAACCAGTGACGGAGGATATGTTATAGTACTTGGAGACGGGTATCAAGAAGTCCGTGAGATAGTCTGGATTAGGGAACTTAAATAAACAGTGAAGGTGAGATATCGACATTCCCTAAACACTTTTTCAACCGAATTTTGAGTTGGAAGTCTTTTGACTCTAGTACCGGAGACCACGGTAGTGTAGTACCTTTTATCTACCCCTTTGTCACCTTTGACACTGTCTGAAATAAAGAAAACCCGAGGTTTTAGTAACATCTACCACTGACGTCAGTACTTTAATTTTCTACGAACGAGGAACCTTCTTTTCAATACTGGTTGATCTGTCGTATAATTTTTCGTCTCTGTAATGAAACGGTTGTTTCCAAGCAGATCAGTTTCGATACCGAAAAGGTCATCAGTATATACCTAAACTCTCAACCTGGTATTTCTTTCGACTCGGGGTTTATTAACTACGAAAACAGGACACCACAACCTCTTCTGAGAAATCTCAGGGAACCTGTCGTTCCTCTAGGTAGGTCAGGTAAGATTTCCTTTAGTCAGGACTGACAAGTAACCTTCCTGACTACAACTTCGACTTTGAGGTTATGAAACCGGTGGACTACGGAAGAGCTGACTCATTGGAAAAGCCCCTGATGCTGGGAAAGATGGAAGGCAGGAGGAGAAGGGGACAACACAGGATGAGATGGCTGGATGGCATCCTGGACTCAATGGACACGTGTTTGAGTAAACTCCAGGAGCTTGTGATGGCCTCGGAGGCCTAGTGTGCTGCAGCCCATGGGGTCACAAAGAGTCGGACAAGACTGAGCAACTGAACTGAACTCTGATGTCTCCTGTATTGGCAGGCAGGTTCTTTATGACTAGCACTACCTGGGAAGCCCTTCTAGTTATATTATAGTAACAATTAATAGAACATTTGAAGGATTTAATAATTCCCTTAAAAATACTGTTACAGTTTCTAATCTTAGACACTGTTTTTCTAAAGGAAGAATATTTCATAACTTTACTCTTTAAAATAAATAAAATTAATATCATTGAACTTTCATTTCAGAAGAAAACTATCAGACATTGTTTGATATCAGTTAATGTTTTCTTTGACAATATTTGAGTTCTAAGATCGATCTTCATACCATATCAACCAGGAATTATTACAGTGATGTTAATTTAAATGTCCATCTCCGAATTATTGTCCTTAGAAATTTGAAGAGCTAAAAATCATACAATTTTTCTGTGCCAGATGAATATTCTCAAGGCTCAGGGATATTTTTGCAATGTTAATCAGCTACTACCTCAGCAGATGTCTGCTACTGATAGTCAAAGAAGTGGGTCTCGTAGTAAAAACAATGAAGGCCAGGTAGAGAATTGAAAGAAAGAAGGAGAAATTATATTTTCCTTCCTTAGTAAACACATCATGGCAAATAACATGGTCAGAATCAAAATTCCTTCGAAATAGAGTCTGTGATCAAGAGGAATGAATATTACCATTTAAGATAGGAACAGGAAGAACACTTCTAAAGCCAAATTTTAAATCAATTTAAATTCTATATTAAGAATAGTTTATACATTCATGACAATACAGCCAAGATCAGAAAAAAAAAAACTACTGAAATCTATAAATAGATAGAATTACATATGCATATGTATAACATAAACTGAGTTATGTAAAACTACAAGGAGATGAGTATCAAGCAGGATTAATGCTGAACAAAAAAACAAAAAAAATGCATGTGTGTCCTAAATGTAAGGGGAAAACTGTATCCAACACTGGAGCAGCAATTCACACTGAAGGCAGAGAGAATATTTCAGTATCTCTCATTTTTATATTGTGTTTTGGTAGAAAAGAAACATTATTTAAATTGCATAAACTTTAAAGATGGCTTATTATTTTTTAACATTAAATATGTTTAATATATAACTTTGGTTTTAATGTGCCCTAAAATATTGGATTCTTTTTAAAATTTAGTTTTCTGAATATCAATTTAAATATTTATATCTATTAGATTTAAAGTGTAACTCACTTATTTCTATAAGCAACAGTTGCTTAGGCTATTAGCCTATTATTTTAAATTTTAGATATTGGTAGTAGTTGTTGAAGGAAAGGAAGACTGCTTCACTTCATAGAAATAGGATGCACCCCTAATTCCTTCAAGTTCAACTATTTCTTTATGTCCTGAGATTACTATATCCTCCCAAATATATCATAATCTTATATTTTTTGCCTTAGAGTTGAATTGTTTCAGAGGTTGTTATGTTAATTCCCTGAGAACAATATTTATTTTTCATGGCCATTAATCAGTGTCACTTGTGCCAAGAAGCTATGCAAGGATTTCTGCCTAATAGCCAAGAAAACTGCATTTAGTGGTAGGGAAATCCTCAGCCGCAGCTACTAAACTGCTATTAGTGCAATCCTTAACAGCTCATTACCGCAGGAAGATGTGTTATGTACAGTGAGGTTTAAATGAGAACCACATTAAAAAAAAAAAAAACAGTGATTTGTTTATCCTTCACTGACAGATCTTAGCCCAGCAGAATAAAACTCCAAAGCGATGGCAAGAAAAAAAATGACAAGATTAAATAGCATCTTTTTGTTGTTGTTATGAAAGAAACTTTATGAAGCGTTCAAACTAATATGCACAAATTGCTTCATTCAAGAATCAGAGATATGTTAGGAGGCAACAGACTCTCTAAATATCCAGACTCACAAAGAAACATACTTAAAAGTTCCAGTAAAGAAGTAAATAGGGGAAATTCAGCCTCATGTTTGCAGTATATGACCAATAAAAATTGCATGCCTGTGAAAGTGTAAGTCGTTCAGCTGTGTCTAACTCTATGCAACCCCACAGACTCCTCTTCCCATGGAATTCTTCAGGCAAGAATACTGGCATGGTTTGCCATTTTCTTCTCCAGAGATCTTCCCAGTCCAGGGACAGAACACAGGTCTCCTGCATTGCAGGCAGGTTCTTTACTGTCTAAGCCACCGGGAAAGCCCCTCTGACTTGGTAGTATAATATCTTGAAGCTTGACACATAATTTTGGTATCAGTTATACATCATTTCCAAGACAATGCACAGATTTGACTGTTATCTTATTGCTAGTGAAAGAAAATAAATGTGATCATGGATAATGCTATATCAAGAGAGTTAGAGCACAATGGTCTTCTTTGTCCCACTTACAGCTCGCATTACATGACCAAAAATACATGCTGAGATAAATACATAAATCTAAGATAAGACTGATATTGGCAAAGCAAAAATACCAAAAGTTCCTAGAAACTGAAAGCAGATGGAATCAACTCTAGTAAGAGACCAAAGGAGCCAGAACCTAAAATGCACACAGGAAAAAGCATAGGTTCAAGGTTGCTACAGCATGCAGCAGTTGATATAAGGAACAGAGATTAGTACAAGAGGTTTTTTCAGAGGTTTCTTCAAAGTGCGTGTGCTCAGTTGTGTCTGACTCTTTCCAACCCCTGCCCATGCTCCTCTGTCCATGGAATAAAATATTTTTATAAAAATGTATTAGATTATTGAAATTGATAATTTTTTATCATGTGCATTCACAAGTCATTGTTATTTAAAGAACAATCAGCACATGACTGGTACACCACCAATGCCTAAGCAATAAAACAAGCCTAGAAAACTATTAACTAAAAGAAAAAATGTAAGTCATGAAATTCAACCATAAAATATGATCAGATCCTTGAGCTGGAGAAGTAGATCTGAGATGGACTGCAGAGAACTTTGGATAAATATCACCCTAAATAAAGCTGGGCTTTACCATCATGCTATTTGTGACAAAGGGATTGGAGGAGGGGATAGACATCCAAAACAATAATTTCAGGAACAATGAATTCATGACATTCAGGATATGTGTACAGGAAAAAAGAGACAGTTTATAAATCAACACAGGCATCCAGGCATAAGCATAAAGATGCATGAAAAAAGCAGTAAGAACAAGAATGTGAAGGGGGAAAGACATTAAAAAGTAACATATTTTTGAATGTAAATAATTGAATGTAGGTTAAAGGGATAGTGAAGAGGCAAGGACGAATAAATAAAGATATCATTTCTATGCTGATTAGCTAGGAGAACTGTAATCCTATAAAAGAGATTAATTAGAATCATGTATCAAAGAATTCTAAATCTTGTTACATAAAAATGTTCAGGGGATGAAATGAAATTTAGCTGAAATGATCCAAAAACTTAAAGGTGAAAAATTCAAGGTACCATTGACATTGTAATTTTTTCACTTTAAAATTCAATCCAAGCATGCCTATTTAATTACCATTATTCTATGAAAACCAATAATGACTAAATCCATATCTTGCTTATATCAAATTGCTTAAATCTCAGCAAACAGATACTTAAGTTCTTGGTTCATTGGTGAACAGTGACTGGTAAGTATTTTATTGTCTTTATATTTTTAATTCAGGCATATTTCATGATGAATAAAAACATTAGAATCAATGAACCATAATGTTTAGCAGATTTATGATACTTTTTTCTTATTCCTCTTACTTCGTTTCCAGGTGTACAGTTCTATCAGAGGAGCTAAAGGAAGATGTAGACAAGAAAGAGAGAGGGATCTTTTGCTACATCTAGGTCAATTTTTGTCAAATCAAGTCAAATTAGCACCAAAATAACCACAAATATAGAAAGAACAGTCATAAATTACAAAGATAAACAATTAGTCTTATACACTCAAAGTACTGAATGTGAGAGATCAGATTAATTTTCCTCTTGCACAGCCCAGCCCCAGAGCCCTCACAATAGGGCAGATGGGCTCAATATACAGGTTTCAGGGCCAAAAAAGACTAGGATTCTTATTCCATTTCTACTACTCACTGGCCAGGTAACTGGTAGGTTGTACATAGACTCTGAGCCTCATTTCCCTCAATGTAAATGATGATGATAAACTACATCTTAGGGTTACTGTGAATTAAATGAGGTGATCTGCGTAAAGCAGGTAGTCATGTTCTGCAGGTCTTCTGTAAGTGGTTGATAAATGTTAACTTATGACTACCAGTGGTAAATTTTATTCATCATATTGCTTAACAATCCAGATACAAATGAACTGTAGTAGTATTATTATTACAGTAAATATACACTTTGGAAAATGTAAAGTATACAACAAAGAGACATTTGCAGAGTTTAAAAAGGATACTGCTGCTGCTGCTGCTGCTAAGTCGCTTCAGTCGTGTCTGACTCTGTGCGACCCCATAGACGGTAGCCCACCAGGCTCCCCCGTCCCTGGGATTCTCCAGGCAAGAACACTGGAGTGGGTTGCCATTTCCTTCTCCAATGCATGAAAGTGAGACGTGAATGTGAAGTAGCTCAGTCGTGTCCGACTCTTAGCGACCCCATGGACTGCAGCCCACCAGGCTCCTCCGTCCATGGGATTTTCCAGGCAAGAGTACTGGAGTGGGGTGCCATTGCCTTCTCCGAAAAAGGATACTAAAGGGAAACTATTCACATTTACTATACATTCATAGACAGCAGACAGAATCTTCACCTTTCAGGCAGAATTGGGTTTACCAAACTGATTTCTTATCCCTCAAGTTGTGTTCACACTTGTAAAAGTACACCACCCAGGCAGTTCCCTGGTGATCCAGTGGCTAAGACTCCATGCTCCCGATGCAGGGGGCCTGGGTTTGATTCCCTAGACAGGAAACAAGATCCCCCATGCCACAACTAAAGATTCTACACACAGCAACAGAGATTCTACACAATGCAACTAAGACCTGGTGCAGCCAAAAATAATAATAAAAAAAAAAAACTACCACCACAAAATAATATACTCATAAAATTCTAGAAATAAATCTTATTTTTGCCTTCTCTGGAATAAAAACATTAGCTTGAACCACACTACACATCCTACGTATTTGGACTCCTATTGACATTTGAAATTCTTTAAATCTTGAGTCATTAAATTTTCTCTCATCTTTAAACAATTCCCTATTCCTGCCAGTTCAGTTTTCAATAAACCTGCCAACTCAGTTCTATGGAACTATTTCCAGGTTAGTCTTCTACAATTTCTTTTTAAATTTTTAAAACGTGACTGATTTATCCCAAGACTTTGAGATTTCCTTTATCTGGCATTTGATTAAAAAGAAAGCAACATGAAACTTTTGAGATAAATTTCTAACACCTTGCCCTAGCAGCCAACCAAATGAGCCATAGGGGAAATAGCTGAGGAAAGGCCTTTCACTTAGCACACTCCAGAAAGTTGTGAATCATATTATTGAATGCTACTAAAACCTCCAAAAATATGTATTAAAATTTGACTTTATTCTAAGACCATTCTTTTTTGAATCCAATTAATATTTTATATGTATATAGAATGATGCTAAAGCTGAAACTCCAGTACTTTGTCCACCTCGTGCGAAGAGTTGACTTATTGGAAAGACTTTGATGCTGGGAGGGGTTGGGGGCAGGAGGAGAAGGGGACGACAGAGGATGAGATGGCTGGATGGCATCACTGACTCGATGGACGTGAGTCTGAATGAACTCCGGGAGTTGGTGAGGGACAGGGAGGCCTGGCGTGCTGCGATTCATGGGGTCGCAAAGAGTCAGACATGACTGAGCGACTGAACTGAACTGACAAATATAATTTTTTTCTCTTAAGGTTGAATTATTTAACCCAAATTCACATTTACTTATTTCAGTAAAATAGGAGTATGGAATATCTTTTCACTAATAATCCTGTTCCCTATTTCTCATAGGTTCTTATTTAGTGTTTCATTTGCATACTGCCTTGCTGTTGATTCTTTAATGTTCTCTATCTCAAAATCGCCTCTATGATTGAATTAATCTCCATAGGTATATATTAAACTATCAGCTACAGAGGAATTTATTTCTTTTGACTCTATAAATAAATCACACACACGTGGCAAAAACATGTACCATTCTTTTAGTTCAAAATTTAAAATAAAAATTGCAAGGGATGAAATTCTTTTGAACATCTGAGTCAAATTCATCCTGGTACCTGGAGTTAGTTATAAAGCAGGATTTGAGACCTTGTAACCATGACCTCTAGAGGGCAGACCTGAAACATCTAAAGTACCATATTTGAGAGCACAATAATAGAGAACTGGGTACTAAAACATATTTATTGGACATTCAAAGCTCTAGGCATGAGTTAAAAGACAGAATCTGTATGGTCAAGGACTATAAAAGGAAATTAGAATGTGATATAATATCTGTAATAGCAGAAAAGCATGGGAAAATACATACAGTTGCATTGGTGAATCACAGAGGCTTCCTAGATATGGTGACAACTAAGCTGAGTACAAATTAGTCAGGCAATGAATTGGAGGAGAATGTTCCAAACCATGATAACAGCAGATACATAAGCTTGCAGATGAAAATTACGGTAGGAATACCATATAAAGTTCCAAATATTTCCTCATTAGATAGTAATAATACATGAAATTAGAAGACGCTTACTCCTTGGAAGAAAAGTTATGACCAACCTAGATAGTATATTCAAAAGCAGAGACATTACTTTGCCGACTAAGGTCCGTTTAGTCAAGGCTATGGTTTTTCCAGTGGTCATGTATGGATGTGAGAGTTGGACTGTGAAGAAGGCTGAGCGCCGAAAAATTGATGCTTTTGAACTGTGGTGTTGGAGAAGACTCTTGAGAGTCCCTTGGACTGCAAGGAGATCCAACCAGTCCATTCTGAAGGAGATCAGCCCTGGGATTTCTTTGGAAGGAATGATGCTAAAGCTGAAACTCC